>VDFB02360724.1:0-14655 GCA_007258455.2 Sequoia sempervirens | reverse complement strand
TATGCTATTGCTTACTATTATTCTTTCATATATTTCTTCCAAGCATCCATAGCATATACAAGGCAGTGAACTATTTGAAAAGATGCCTCAATAAAAAGTGGTCTCATGGAATACCATGACAAGCAAATGCAACTGGAAGTTGCTCCAACTTATTACTTATGCTATGTGAATTAATTGCATTACTTCTTATGTTGACTTTATAAACAACTATATTGTAGTTGAAATTTTTTCATCTATTAACATTTAGTTATTTGTTATAGAATGTGAAGTAATGCTTTGAGTTTGAAAGATGTACATTGCAATGTAAACAATGATATAAATATAAACTACACAAACCTATTAAGTACAATTCATTACTTAAACTCTTTATTCTATTACCTGCGTGCAGGTTTGTCTAAATCCACTAGCACTGGGAGGTGTTCCAACGAAACCTCCAATATTAGCTTAATTCAACATCCAAAATCAGATATTAGAATACCATTCATATAATAATGCTATTAACATGTAATAAATTTATAATTATTTACTAGTTACATACCTCAACTATAGATGCAGTGGAGTAATAAGCGGGTGTAGGGCCGGTGCATCTAGTATCAATACTGTGACCCTAAAATTTTATTAGTATCATAAAACTAAATTAGTTAATCTTGCATTTCAAAATTGAAATTTAATAAATTAAATTCAATGAACATGCTAACATTTACTTGAGTATTGATGCAATTAGCCTCATTCAAAATGTTAGCTACCCTCCCCATCTCCATAGTTGCAAATCTATCCTATGTAGTAGCCTCCTGAGTGTCGTTGGGGTCATATGAACAAGTCACCCCGCAAGCCTAACACAAATGGGATTGAAGCCCACCACTAGAAGAATCCCCTGGATGGTGTTGTAGTATAGGGATGGCATGCTAGATGACACTTTGATTCAAAGAGTTGATGACATGTAAAGTGTCTACCCAACACTCTCCTTCGCGATGGAAAGGATAACGATGTGCTCATGAGGTGGCCTAGCGAGCGGTTGTCTTGCTTGTTGCCTAGGATCTTGTTGTGCACCAGGTCTATCTTGAGTTGACCCCCCATCTCTCCCCTGGAAGTCCCTCATATCAAAATAATTTAGGATTTCTTCAAGATGAATTCATAGTATAGTTTCCTCAGGAAATATTGTGGGACTTCACAATTGTTGCATGGTGGGTAATAAAAAACCATGTACCACCTATCCCAAAAAAGGTTCCTAAACTATTGGTGGTGACACCAATGGATAGGAAACCTCTTCGCATTGAGGCTAAGATTTTTATTTGTGCGTGGGCCAGTGAATAATGAGCACAAATCTAATTTTGTAACTTTTAGATCTTTTACATTTTTATATAATAATTTATCTTGGTAAAAATTCCTAGCCACTTGCCTCCTATCTTTCCAACCACTTAATTGTTTGTTGATTGCATCTACATGTTTTAACATTTCTTTAAGTGAATTTGCACGTGTTTTTCTTTCCATAGTCGAACCGTTTGGATCGTTCAACCTCATGATTAACTCATAAAATTGTTTTTTATTGTTTTCAATTTCACTCATTAAATTTTGTTGAGTGTTAGGAGGATGTTGAGGGATTGGTGGAGGAGAGTATTGTTGTGGTTATTGAATTTGAGGATTTTCTTCTTGTTTGTTGTTGCTCTACTTGTTGAGGATTTTTCAGGAGGGTTTTGAAGAGGTTTACAAGTTCATTATCATCTCCTACAAATTCAATAAATAAATATCAAGAACAACCTAAAACTAACAAATACATAACAAAAAATAATAATCCTTAAACCTCTTCGACCTCCCCATCAACGTGGCAGTATCCTGGCAATAAAACAACAACAATTTGATGAAAAACTTAAAATATTCACTCCTCCCAGAATGCGAGCACACAAAAGAATGGCTTCTGGCCATGGGAAGAAAAAAAAGTCACAAAGCAAATGAGTTCAATTTCCTTTTTTTTCTTTTAATTGTTCATAACACAAGCGTGTTATTCCACACTCACATTATAACGTGAGGGAATAATAGGCTTGGTGTGGTCAATCCTTAGGCTTGACACACCAAGCCATAACACAAGTGCGCTATAATGTGCTCGCATTATAAGTTATTAGAACTTTTTTAAAAATTTGGCCATAATTTGGCCCCCCATCTTTTTCCACCCACCCTATAGCCCCTTCACAAAAAATTGAACTTAAATTTTGAACTGCATTACCATATCTACAAGTGGGGAGGAATGCAGAGCTAAACTTTACACCTTTTTGAGCTTCCTCACATACCCAACACTATCTTCAAATTGTTACTTGCAAAACACCTTTCCTATAATCCAAACAACATGAAACATGGATCACACATGCCCTAACAACATATGAATCTAACTTCAAAACCATAGGAGCACAACATCGCCAATGAAGAAATGTGGAGGATTTCTCAAAGACTTTTCCAACCAAATACCTAGACTACAAACACTACCAACTAGACTACAACCAACTCCAACAAACCTCTAACATCAATGATAACCAATACTCATACTTTTGACAATAACGAAAGCTAGGATGTAACATAGGTATGCTATAAGATTATCCATAGTTTACATACCTTGATGCACCATGGGTAACAAGTCTATTAACCAATACAACTAGTCACATGCTACATATGTGTCTACTAGGCTATTTGTAATCATAATATCTAATGAATTCCTCTATCCTTCATGCTTTGATGGCTATCCATCTATTTATCTTAGCCCATCAGTTAGAAGATACCTATGGTGTATTCTAGGTCACTAATACAAAATACCACTTGCAATAGTTACTAAGAAATGCAAAGTGATAAATTATGTTTTCTTTGACTCATAATAGGTGGTCAAATCACTTTTAAAATAAAAGAACATGTAAAGATTAAATTATTTTTGCAACTTAAGAATGATTGAATGGATAACACATAAGGTCCTTTATATCAACAATGATGGGAAAATCAAGTTTTTTGACATTTGAATCACCCATCAAGTCTAGTTTAATGACTTTTCAAAACCTGAATCCTCAAAATGGATACATTATAATTTCTTGATCTCCCATATAAACAATTTATGTCAAATAATTAATTTTAAATGTTATTATTTTATCTTTATTTTTAATATAAACTAAAACTTAATCATACAATAAATTTATATTATTATAATAACTTTATGCTTTTACTACATTCTTTTAATTCTTTTATAATATATTTATCTCGATTCTATAAATTAATTGACATTAAATAAAATAAATTAAATTCATTGATTTTTAAAAAAACATTTATTTCAAAAATTAATATAAAATTATTAAAATTAAATTAATTTTAATTTTGTTGTTGTTCAAACGAAGCTCTAATCTTATATTGACAACTCATAGAATGTGATTATACTATCTATCAATTTTAATGTATACTATTTTAGTTCCATTTCCAATTTAAATGTAGTAGTCAACCCTACATATCAAGCATTTTTTATGCCCTAAGATTTTGATTATATTAGGGGAGTGGAGCTAGTAGTTGAACATTCTAACTTCATTCCTGTTAAATTCATATGTGACAATTTTAAATTACTCTTATTTTTTTCTAGCAACTTATTTGACAAGGTCCCTACTTATAACTAAGGTTTCAAGTCCACATCATCATATATAATAACACATCACCATACATTTTGTTGAGTATCTAAAAAGGCCCTCGAAAAAGGGTAAAGTAATAGTTGTGCATTAAGTCATTTTTTGTCCAATCACCAATGCGACATCATGACTTAGTGCTTTCTAGATGTAAGTAATATGTTTCATTTAACTATAAGTATACATAGACAACACTCACAACTACTAATACTAGTATTGAACATTAAATCAATAAATATTATCACAATTATTTAAACATGCTCAACTACTGAACCCTCTTCCTATATAAAAAATCTACTAAATATAATCATACAACTATAAAATTTAAAACTAGGCCCATCTACATTAAATTTATTTATTAGAAAAAAGGGGGGCTATAATTAGAATCTCTTTGGTAGATAATGGACTTGTACTGCGTTGTATATATTTGTTGCCGTAGGTGAAGATGCATTGGTTGTCTTTAATGATACCATTACTCCTCATTTTAACGACATAAATTTATCTTTTTGTTCCTCCTGTTCAATCGGCAGCATTGAGGCCCCAGCAATGGCCCTCTCCAACCTGTTGTCTTTAATGATACCATTACTCCACATTTTAATGGCATAAATTTCTCTGTTCATTCTTCCTGTTCATTCTTCCTGTTCATTGAATAGTACACGTTTAGCAGCTCTTTGCCTCTCAATCGGCAGCATTGAGGCCCCGACAATGGCCTTTGAATTGGGCTACAGCTACTAGTGTTGGCCCGCTCCAACCTGTTTGAACTGGAAAACATCACGTCAAGCCTTGATGGTAAATATATTTCGCACCTACCAGTTTTAGGAATGTCAATTTGAAGATAATTTTGTGTTTTAATTTCTTTATATTGATGGATCTGTAAAGCAAAGTCTTAACTGTATCACTACAACTTCCATCCATACGAGTATTTTTTGATCTCTTGAAATCCGTCTCACTGCCTTATTCAGGCTTTACTTATTCTTCTTCTGCACTGCTGGTGCTGCAGGCCTGCTTGAAAGAAGTAAATCAATAATGGGTAGAGCCCCTTGCCGTGAGAAAATGGACGTCCAACGAAGATAAGGTTCTTGCTGAGTATATTCAGCAAAATGGCCATGGTAGCTGGCATGCATTGGAAGAATATTGGCTTAAATACTCGTTTGTGTGATGATACATGTACACTCATTTCGATTGGAAGAATAGTGGCATGAATGCATATATATATATTTCAGAATATAAAAAACTTCACAATTTTTTTTTTTTCGATAGGGACTTGATTTTCAAGTTGGCAGAATGAATTAGGATCTGTAATGGTTGGTTGATTTGAATAATATAGTGATTTTATAATTGATTCTCAGTGGGGATAGATTGAGAGAGCAAGCTTAAACAACACATTCTAAGTTTTGAATTGTTTAGGTGGATCATTTTAGTGTGATTTTAGATGCGCCACCTAAATAAGTCAAAGATTAGAATGTGTTGTTGTAATGCTTAATTAATGAAATGTTGGTTGACTGGAATAATATAGTGATTTTATTATTGATTTTTAGTGTGATAGATTGAGACGAACAAGCTTAAACAACACATTCTAAGTTTTGACTTGTTTAGGTGGATCATCTTAGTGTGATTTTAGATGAGCCACCTAAACAAGTCAAAGATTAGAATGTGTTGTTTAAGCTACAATTAGACCAAACTAGTATCATAAAAGTTAAGTAGTAAATTGTAATTAGTTTAATGTATCTTGTTTATCTGATTGTGTTTGAGTGTTTATGTAGCTAGCAAGTATCTTACTTGAGAGCATATGTTGCATTTGATGTTTTAAGTATATCACAAGAATATCTAAAGAGACTATATAGATATCATAAATTTATAATTTTTTCATACATCTTATTCCATATTTAATGATTTTGTTATAAAATATGATTAACAAAATTATATTTATACAAAAGGAAAATATTTTTGATATATTATAAGAGATTTAATGTTATATATATAATGTGTTTTAATAGTTGAAGGTCAACTTTCAATAATGAAAAAAAGGTTTGCAATTGTCTAATTTATGCATATTTTAAATCCAAAAGGAAGGGGAAAGCTAGGTAAATTCAAAAACATGTTTTATGTGAATTTATATGTATGTATGTTGTGAATATATGCATTGTGTAAGTGTACAATTTTTTTATTTATTTTTGGATGTGGGAAGTGTCACCTATGTTGGACTAATTTCCCATGACTTGACATTACATGAAACTCATTTTCACCAAAAGAAAGAACTATCATTCAATTCCATGGAATTTTAGGCAATAGGTTGAAAAAATTGTAGGGTATGGTCAAGTGTGATTTGTCCACTTAACAACTGTAGAGATATTGTTGCATGTCTTGGGTAACTACTACATTAAAAAGTTTCATTTTTTAGTTTTGTCTATTGGTGTAGCTACCTCCTTTAAAGGAATTGCTAGTTTGGCCTATTCAATTGACAAGGTGGTGCTACTAATTTTATATATTTGGTTTTCTCTAGGTGAAAATCACTAGCTTCATAGCTACCAAGGGAGAATTGGTAATGAGATCAAGGATTTTTGAAACACTTAGTTGAAGAAAAAGTTGTTGGGAATGGAATTAGATCTGAGAGACTAGCAAAAGATAAAAAAAGTAAAACATAGAGAAAAACTAACCATTACTTAGCAAGGAATTGGAGTTTCTCTTCAAAGGAAAAATGACCCTTGTGGCTAGGCTGGACCTCTTGAGCGCTAGGCAAAGCAGATCTGCTCCCTTCCTTTCCCTTCTTAGGGAGACTAGTGTCCTAACTGTCATCACCATCCCTTTTTCCATGGTTGTTTTAAAGCATATGCTAGGATGTCTGGATGGTGACCATAGTATTCTTAATGGTTTCCTTGTTGTAGTCCACAATTTTCTATAAGCACCTAAGGGTTTTTCTTGATTGCTCCACATGATGGAAACCCCCTCCTACAACTTCATCCTATCTTCCTTAGTGCCAACCAACACTTGGAGCTCCTCAACCTCATTCTCCCAATTAGCCCATTTATCAAGAGACTTGGTGAGGGATGACAACATACCCCAACGACCTTCATCATCGACCTCACCCAATCAATTCACCTTCTATTTAAGTACCTTCTCTTCTAACACTTGAATTTTATCCTTGACAATAATGAGTTAGGCTAGTAACCACTTGAGGATATCATTCTAAATATTGATGGCCTTAGAGAGATCATTCAGTTTAAATTTTAGTGGCATACAATTGACATACACCTCATTCTACAACTAGGGTTTTATAGTAGGATCATCCAAATTCACATAGAGGGTGGAGGATCTCTGGTGACTAGGGGATTTAAAGACCAAGCAGATTTGGAAATCTTAGGGGAACCATCAGGGGAGTGGGGTTCTAGGATTCATCATCCAAGTTGTCAGAATCAAAGATAGAAATTTGGGTGGGGTTTTAGAATGAGACACTTTTTATGGAGTTAGTGGTAGGGATCATAGTGGCAAGGTTTTACCTCTCACTCTAGTAGTACACAATAGGGAATGGGGTCAATTCAGAGCCAAGGGTGGGAAGGGACCCTCCAAGGTTTCAATAGGGTCATCAATCAAAAGTAATTTTTTTCTAATAGGAGTCAAGGAAGGGTTTAAGTCCAATTGGAAGCAACACAACCTAAAGATCAAACTTTAGTGTAATGAAAAAAAAATCCCTTTAACTTGAACAACATTGATCGACTGCTCTAGAGAAGATAAAATTCGAAATGCAAAATTCATCTTAACATTGTAACGAAAATGTTTCAACATAAGGAAAAGGTGGGCATGGAATCTTTTGAACCTACCCTCCAAAGTTACATAACACATGAGGACCTCCACCATTCTACTCCACACCTCCAGAAGGTCTTCTCTGTTAAACCCATTCTACAGCCAATTCACTTTTTTACCTTTCTTTAAGAACCTTTCCATTTCCTTTTGGTAATGCCCATTTGAATTCTGAGGGATGTATGCCCCAACCAAGGAGAGATTGATAACTTTGACAATGAGCTCCATGTTTACAAGGAAGGAGTGCTCCCCAACAATAATGTTGCCCTCTTTCCAAGAATTAGAAAATTCCATGGAGGAATTGGGGTTGTGCCCCATTATTCCTTCACATAGGAGGACAACTTGCCCCTTTGGAGAATGGTCCAAACATCCTTGTCATTCTTCGAAGCTTCACAAGAGGTGGGATCATCCTACACAAGATCTCCCCCCATGGTGGTATTCATAAAACAAAAAGTAAAGCAAAGTACATAGTAGAAACACCCAAAAAATACACAATGAAAAGCCAAGGAGGCTTATGAAAAGACTGGAGAGGAAGGAAGGATTTCCATAAATGAAATCCATGCTTGTTGTCACACCTAGTTGAAAGGGATTTTAGCCTGAGCTCATAGCTCCAGTGCATTTTTATCATTAGATAATAAGTCATGTACAAGCCCCAAAATTAAAGAAATATCATCCCAAGTAATAAATTTAGACATGAAAGCTCCCAAGTTGGCAAGAGCATCCACCACTTTATTTCCATCTCTGAACAAGTGAGTAAATCTATTGATTTCAAGTTTCATTGTGATATTTCATTGTAGTGTCGAAAAAAGTAACCCTTTTTCATGCTTAGTTTGGAAATGAATAATTAATGATAAAATAGTCTAAATTGTACCTTATTTAGGGTGTTGTAAAGTGTTCTTTTACACTTTCACACTAATCTAGGGATTTATTAATTAATTAAGTTTAATTAGAGCTTAATTATCCCCTTAAATTAAAATCCAAGCCTTATTTATTGCATTTTATGAAGGATAAATCTTGATACTCATTAATGATGCTTTACAACACTTAATTTGGAACGGTTTGAGTCCTAGGCTAGTGACTAATGCAGGAGCATCCATTGGTGTGAGGGCAATCCTACATCACCCAAAAAAAAAATTCCTTTATTTTAGATTTTTGTAGATGTTTTTGCATTTCTGGATACCTTTTTTGTCGAATAAGAATTCCCAACTTTCAAAACTATTTTTTTTCTTTTTCTAGTCAAATTACTATTTTTAGTAGGTATGAATTTGAAGGTGTGAGGAGGCAGAAATTTATAGGAAGCTTTAGGACAGAAAAATAGAAACTTTGGTGAAAGAATCAGGCCAAGACCATTCCCAATTTAAAAGATATTCAAGTTTTAGTTTCCTAAGATTAACCTGATAACTCTTTCGAGTCCAGTTTAAGACACTAAATGGTCCTGTATGGGCCCAAAAATTGTCAAAATGTGTAGAGTGGGTTCTTAGAATGTTCTACACTCTGAGACCTTTCCAACGGTTCAAACAGTTTTTCAAATGGAGTCCCAGATCAAAAGTTATGGCTTCTGGAAGTTGGCCAATTTTTGAAAAATTGCCAATTTCTCAATTTCAAATTTGAAATTTCAGCACCCAACTGCCTATATTCAAATTTCAAATTGTAATTTTGGATCCAAGCTAGAAAAAAGGCTATTTAGGACTCATTTTGGAAATTCTGGGGTATTGGGGAAAAAGAGAGAAATTGTGTTGGGAAAGGGAGATTTTGCTTTTTAGAAATAGTAAAGTTGCATGTATTGCAGCCTGTGAGGATTTGATCCTATGGAATATAATTTATCTGTAATGATAACATTTGGAAAATAAATAAATAATAATTTTGTTATTGTCTCTATTTTTTTCTTTTCTGAGTCTCGGGTTGTGGCCCTCATCAAGTGGTATCAGAGCAGGTTGTTCTTGAGGGTGTGGACAAATCACCGATTATGAGGTAGTTCATACTAGGACTTGTGGATTGTGGGTTCAAGGTAAATATGCCTCCAAGACTGATGCACGGTAGGTGTGGTGGTGCCAGAAATGCTAGTGGGAAAAATGCTTTGGCAGATGATGGTTTTAGAGCCCTCTAGAGATAGATTGATGCATTGCAGGAAGAGTTGAGAAGAGGGTTTAACCCAAGAAGAAGGGAAGAGAGTGAGGATGAAGAAGAGGTTGAAGATCCAACTGAGGATGAGATAGAAGTAGAAGATCAACATCAAGATAGGCTATTAAGGGTCATTTCTAAGATAGTAAAGAGACCCAAAATTGAAGTTCCTAGTTATTCTAGAAATCTAAACCTAGAAGAGTTAATCGATTGGATTAACGAGATGGAGGAATATTTTGAGTATGAAGAGATAGAGGATCCAAACTGGGTCAAGTTGATAAACTAAAGAAGAAGTTCATTCCAATGGACTATGAGTTGGACTTGCTAAAGAAGCTGCAAGGGTTGAAGCAAGAAAGCAAGTCCGTAAAGGAGTATACAAAATATTTTCACAAAATGATTATCAGACTAGGACTTGCAGATGCAAACAAAGAGAACGTAGCCTATTACCTTAATGGGTTAAGGCCAAGTATTTAGGAGGAGCTAAGCTTGGTCAGAATGACCACCATTGATGATGCATACCAGTTTGCTTTGAATTTTAAAGAGAAGTTGAATAAGAGGTTTGACGACAAGCAAAAAGATGAGGAGGTCAAGGTGGAAGGGGTGGTGGAAGATCCTTTGGGAATCAAAATGAGGATTAGAAGAAAATTGAAGATGTGGGTACTAGTTGAAGTTAGAAGAATGATAATTCCTACCACCCTCGTTATAAAAAAAATGGTGAACAAAGAGGAAGGGGAAGAGGAAGACCTAGAAAAGGATCTGGGAGAGGTGGTTTTAGAGGAACCTGTTTCAAGTTTGGTGAAGAAGGGAATCGAGCCTATGATTGTCCACAACACCAAGGAAAGATAAACAGAAGACCAAAAGGTCATGCTAGAGTTTCCCATGTAGATGAGGAAACTCAGTCCGAGCATTCTGATGATGCTGAAAGTGGAGAAATCCTAGTTTTTAGGAGAACCCTATTGAATGAGGAGAAGAAACAAAACCAGAGGAAGAGTCAATTCCGCACAAGGTGCAAATGTGAGGATAAATATTGTTACATCATCATTGATAGTAGAAGCACCGATAATTTGGTATCAGAAGAGGGAAAATAATCCACATTTGTACCTGATTTCCTAGTTACGAAAGGACCACAAAGTTCTAGTCAATGAGCAATGCCTGGTGAAATTCAAGATTGGCAGTTACTATGATGAGGTACTATGTGATATCATCCACATGGATGTGTATCATATGTTGTTGGGGAAGTTGTGGAAGTTTGATAGGCATGATATACATGATGACCATGCTGACACTTATTCCTTGATGAAGGATGGAGTCCACCATAAATTAAAGCCCCTGAAGGAGGTGGAAGAAAATGTATGTAGTAGTGCTAGAATTTGTTTTGTTGATGGAAGAAATTTTTTGGAAGGCATGAAACACGAACGCATGTGTTATGCTTTAATTGCTAGATTGGATAGAGAAGATAGTAAAGAGGTGCCAATAGAAGTTTCAAGTTTGTTGAATGAGTTTCCAGAAATGTTTCTGATAATGTACTTGAAGGTTTACCGCCAGTAAGGAAGATCAGTCATCAAATTGACCTGATCTTTGGAGCCAGTTTTCCAAATAAGGTAGCTCATAGAATGACTCCTATGAAGAATGAAGACTTGAATAGACAAGTTCAAGAGTTGTTAAGGAAATGATTGATTCGAGAGAGCTTGAGTCCTTGTGTAGTACTCACAGTAATAGCACCAAAGAAGGATGGGGAATGGAGGATGTGTATAGACTCTAGTGACATAAACAAGATAAAAATCAAGTACAAGTTTACCTTGCCAAGGATAGATGAATTTATGGACTGTTTGAGTGGATCTCAGTACTTCACAAAGATAGATCTAAAGAGTGGATACCACTAGATCTAGATTAGAGAGGGTGATGAATGGAAGACCGCCTTCAAAACCAAAGAAGGCTTATACGAGTGGTTAGTCATGCCTTTTGGGCTAACCAGTGCACCGAGCACATTCATGCAGCTCATGAACGAGGTATTGAAATAATTTCTAGGAAAAAATGTTATTGTGTATTTAGATGAAATTTTGATTTTCAATAAGACACTGGATAAGCATTTGATGCATATTTGTAGTCTTTGAGAAGTTAACAAAGGATAAATTGTTGATTAATTTGAAGAAGTGTAGTTTTGTGAAGAGGTAGTTAGTGTACTTGGGGTTTGTTGTCTTGACATAAGGTCTTAAAATGGACCTAGAGAAGGTGAAGGCTATTCTAGAATGGCCTACCCCAAGAACTGCCAATTGAGGTGAGATTTTTCCATGGTTTGACCATCTTTTATAAAAAGTTCATTAGAAACTTTAGTAGTATTTTTGCACCCCTGACTGAAACAATGAGAGGGGATAGAAAAGAGTTCAAGTGGAGCACAGGAGTAGCGAAAAGTTTTGACACGTTGAAGAAGAAGGTGATAGATAAACCTAGTTTAGCCCTTCCAAATTTTAATAAGGTGTTTCAAGTGGATTGTGATGCGAGTGGTAATGCCATTGGAGATGTTTTGAGCCAAGAAGGTAAGCCCATTGCATATTTTAGTGAAAATTTAAATGATGCAAGGAAAAGATATTTTGTGTATGATCAAGAATTCTATGCAATAGTTCAGGAATTAAAAAAATGGAGGAATTATCTATTTCCAAAGGAATTTGTTTTGTATACTAACCATCAAGCATTATAGTACCTAAATAGTTAGGGAAAATTGAATCAGAGACATTTGAAATGGGTAGGATTTTTGTAGAGTTATACTTTTTCTTTGAAGCATAGGAGTGGGAGGCCTAATAGAGTTGGAGATGCCTTGAGTAGGATGCAAAACATTGCTGACAAAAATGCAGATTGGGGTGGTTGGCTTTAGTGAACTCAAGACCTTGTATGTTGAAGATTTTGATTTTGTAGAAGCTTGGAAAGCTTGCAAGGAGCATGTTACGTTAGATAGGAAAAAATGGTTGGGTTTTATAATCCAAGATGGCATGTTCTTTAGGTGATTCCAATTGTGTATTTCGAGGAGTTCCATGAGAGAGAACCTGATCAAGGAGAAGCACGGTGGAGGGATGGCAGGACACTTTCATAGGGATAAGACATATGCCATTATTAGTGAACATTATTATTGGCCTCAGTTATCACAAAATGTAAAGAGATTTGTGCAAAGTTGTAGTGTATGCTAGATGGCTAAAGGAGTGAGACAAAACAAAGGGTTGTATCATCCATTACCTATACTAGAGAGGTGGTGGGAAGATATAAGTATGGTCTTTGTTCTTGGTTTACCATGGACACAAAGAGGAAATGACTCAGTATTTGTGGTGGTTGATAGGCTTTCAAAGATGACACATTTCATCCCATGTTAAAAGAACCATGATGTTGTCCACATTGCTGATTTGTTCTTCAAAGAGGCGGTAAGACTACATGGTCTACCGAAAATATAGTTTTAGATCATGGCACCAAATTTGTTGGGTACTTTTGGAGGACCATGTGGAAGAAATTGAGGACAAAATTGATATTTAGTTCCACCCACCATCCACAGATTGATGGGTAGAATGAGGTAATGAATAGGAGTATGGGAAACCTACTGAGATGCTTGGTAGGAGATAAACCCAATGGATAGGACCTAATCTTACCCCAGGAAGAATTTTCTTACAAAAATTCTGTCAATAGGAGCACTGGTAGATCACCATTCCAAATTGTGTATGCAGGCAGTCCTAGGACCACTCCAAAATTGTGAAAGATGGAATAAGAGAAGAAGACAAGTGCTGAACCTGAAGATTTTGTAGAGCACATCAAGGACCTACATGAATAGGTAAGGGAACACATTAACAAGATGAATATGCAGTATAAGGCTAAGAAAAATTAGAAGAGGAGGTATAAGGAGTTCTAGATTGGTGATGAAGTTATGGTCCACTTGAGGAAAGAGATGTTTCCAGTGGGAACCTACAACAAGTTGAAGATGTGGAAGTTTGACCCCTGTAGTATTTTGAAGAAATTTCATTTAGGGAATGCATATGAGGTATGTTTTCCAGATGGAGTCAATATTTCCCCTATGTTCAATGTTGCAGATTTGAAAAAGTATCATGAAGGTGGCACAAAGGATGGACTGACAATGGAATAATGTGGCATTCCTACACCTAATTTAGAGAGGGATTAGATTGAAGCAATATTGGATAGCCATGTGGGAAGGAGTACCATAAATAGACAGTATGAAGAATATTTGGTGAACTAGAGAGGCCTATGGAAGATTCATCCTGGTTGTCTAAGGTAGATGTTGACCATTTGGGTTTTCCTCAACCATCTGAGACATGATAGGGTCATTTCTCAAATTACCCTAGGTGTCTAATGCAGGAGCATCCATTGGTGTAAGGGAAATCCTGCATCACCCAAAAAAAAAATTCCTTTCTTTTAGCTTTTTTTAGATGTTTTTTCATTTTAGGATACCCTTTTCATCGAATGAGAATTCCCAACTTTCAAAACTATTTTTCTTCTTTTTCTGGTCAAACTGCTATTTTAGCAGGTATGGATTTGAAGGCGTGAGGAGGAAAAAATTTATGGGAAGCTTTAGGATAGAAAAATACACTTTGGTAAAAGAATCAGGCCAAGATCATTCCCGGTTTGAAAGATATTCAAGTTTTAGTTTCCCAAAATTGCCTTGAAAAATCTTCTAAATCTAGTTTGAGGCACTAAATGGTCACGTACGGGCCCAAAATTTTTTAGAACCAATGGAGTGAGCTATTAGCACATTCTACACTTCTATACCTTTACAATGTTTCAAATGGTTCATCAAATAGAGTCCCGGATCAAAAGTTATGGCTTCTGGAAGTTGGTCAATTTTATGAAAATTGCCAATTTTTGAACTAGGACTCAATTTATGAATTTCAAATTTCAAATTTTGGCTCCCAACTACCTATATTCAAATTGTAATTTTGGCTCCAAGCTAGAGAAAAGGCTATTCAAGACTCATTTTAGAAATTCTGGGGTATTGGGGAAAAAAAGAGAAATTATATTAGGAAAGGTGGATTTTGCTTTTTAGAAATAATAAAGTTGCATGTATTGCAGCCTGTGAGGATTTGATCCTCTAGAATGTAAT
>VDFB02360722.1:0-16659 GCA_007258455.2 Sequoia sempervirens | reverse complement strand
AGGAGATTAAAAATATGTGCAAAAGAAGCATAAGTGATGACGATAAGATAGATGGCATTGGATTGCGTGGGGAGTAGCCTATAGCTAGATACCAATGACAAGGGATTATGAGATGGGATGAGGATAGAGGATGGGGGGAAGGAAAGGATTGTTTGGATGGATTGGATAGAGGGATAAGGATTTGGATGAGGAAAAGATTATCGGCTAGATAAATGGATAGATAATAATTTGGGTGATGGAAAGGATTTATGTGATCGATGGATAGAGAGATAAGGATGGGGAGATGGAAAGGATTGTTTTCTAGATGAAGGATGTCTCCAAGAACTATGTCACAAAGGAAGATAGATGCCCCCACTCTAAATATGTCATGTATGATGAGGCATGAAGTATGGAAAATAAAAGGATGAGAAAATAAGGGAGTGAGATGGATATGGAAAGGATGTATGGATAAGAAAGGGAGATTTTTGGTAGCATGACGGGTGGACAAGGAAGGTAGATGAATGCAAATAAGGATTAGGATAGTGTGCAAATGAAGGGAATGTATGCCAAGAGGTGTCCAACGCATGTTTATATGTTTTCCCCTATTGATATCAAGATCACAAGGAAGATGGATGGATTGGGATAAATGGGATATGACAAGAAGGATGTGTAAGATAGGTTAAATGGAGGAGATGAATGAAGAGGATGTATAGTAGGAAGATGGGTGTATAGCTGGAAGCATAGCGGATGGAGGGAATGCATATTAGGAAGCTTCCCCTAAGTGTGGAAAAGGATGGAGGGGGATTTACGCATGATGCATGTTTGCTAGGTTTTCATCATGGCACGTATCCAAGGTGCTTGTTTGCCAAGTTTTCACCTCATTGGATCTAATTATTTCTCTTTACTTCATTTTTTTTCTCTAATTTTTTGAATAGTGTGTGATCAATTTTAAGTGTATCAATATGTAGATTAAAAATAATAAATCAAACACACCAATAAGACATTATATCAAAACAGAAAATCAAATAAAAGGAATGCAAACTCAATCTTTTTTCCTTGATGTCGTCCTATCATCCTCTATCTCCAGTGTTTTTGTCGATTCCAGCTTGCTCTCAGATTGTATGCTAGGCTCAACAAATAGTCTTCATAGAGAACGAGATTAAAGATGAATGCATGCTATGCTAAGATATGATTAAAATGCTTAAGCTAAACATGATTGCTAGAATGTAAAATTACAAATGCTAAAGCTGATAATGCTAAAATGTTGTAACTGTCTGCCTGTCTATCTATTGTCTGTAACCAATGCTTGGATTCACAAGGGTATTTATAGAGTTTTCAAAAGATTCTGATTGGTTGATGTGATCAACGGTTGTGATAATTTTGGAAGATCGAACGGTCGAAGATGGAGAAGACTAAAGAGAAAAATAGAAAAAATAGAAAGCAGGATTTGTTTCCTCTTTCATGAGAGATGATAAAGATGAATTGTAAAAATCACCTTTTTGTGAGATTGAGAAAATATTTTGAAGATAAATAATGAATTTATTAAATTCATTATTCATTTATTGATGACATGGAAGATTTTCTTAATTAAATTAAATATTTAATTAAGATTTGGAGAAAATGGAAGATTTTTAATTGAAAAAATATTTAATTAAGATTTGGAAAGTGACATGTGGAATTAATTAAATAAGCATATTTAATTAATATTTGATTTAGAAGAAAGGGAATTAAATTAAATTAAATCAAAGATTTAATTAAACTTAAATGTGATAATTAATTTAAATAAACAATGATATTTATTTAATTAATTAAGTGGACTTAAGAAAGTGGTAATTAAATAAAATGAATTTATTTAATTAAAGTGGAAGAATAAAGTAGGTGAACAATATAAATTAATTAATTAAATTTATTTATATGTAGAGGAATTAAGAAAGAAATTAATTAAATAATAAATATTTAATTAAATGCCTGGATTAATTAGACATGACCATTTTTATGCATATACATTTTTCCCCTCTTTAAAGTGATGTGTGAAACACATTGCTTCAAAGAAAATATTCTTGCTTTTGAAATCTGTTGCGTTTGATTTTTGCCCCTGGTTAAAAAAATGTGTCTGATATGCCTTTTGATTTGACTTTGATATGTTTCTAATTGAAAGATAATGCTAATATTAATTATGCCCCCTCAGGAGGTAAATCACTGATGATGAGGAAAATGTTGATTTGATGATAATATGCGGATGATGAGAGGGACGCAGTGATTTAGCTCCTAATAATTCATGAAAAGATGCCCCAATTTGAAAAATAAAGTCAAAGTTTGAAAAAAAGATAAAAATAAAATAAAATGCCACAAAAACCCACCTTGGTTGACCTTTAAAAGGTAAAAGGAGTAAAAAGGGCAAGCCATTTTCACCTTTTGACTTTAGTGATTTTGTGCTTTGACGGTGACTTGGTGAGATGGAGATTCATTATCATAGGCATAGATTCAAGTGAGCCCGTTGATACAAGAGACCAATTGCGTATGGAGCACCGATGAGTCGATTCAAACCTCTTTGTGTTGAGAATTTGCGTTTTGAATCGAATTTTGATGCATTTTAAAGCGGATTTAGAATTTAACAGTCTGTTTTAGTGCATAGAGTAGGAGTTTTAGCACTTTCAAATTTTCTTTTAGCGCATATAGGGCATAATGTAGTAATTTTAGGGGATAGACAGTTTAGCGCATTCGATAGGTGAAATAGCACATATAGGATGCTTGTAGCAAATTGGGACTCTAGCGCATATGGTGATTTAACGCATTGGGGGGATGAAATGGTGCATATGCGTAGGGTTTTAGCGCATACAGGGAAGTAGTGCATGGGAGGAAGATTTTAGCGCATTTGCGGCACAGAATGGTGCATATGGTGATTTAGCGCATTTGGGGGGAACTTTAGCGGCATTTGAGGTTTTAGCGCATAGAGACCGTAGATTAACACTTTTAGGAAATTTAGGAAAAATGCCCTGTTTGATGAAAATGATGATGTATATTGCTTCTTTGGTCAATAGATAGAAAAAATTGTCTTGTCATCATGCTGATATGGATAGATAGAAATGATAGAAAAATATGATGATGAATTGATAACTTTGTTTCCCAAAACAAAGAGTAGATAGCTGATAACTTTGTTTCCCTTGAACGAAAAACAAAGAGTAGAATAAATGATGGATTTTTTGATAACTTTTCTTTAGAAAACAAAGAGTAGATGCTTGATATGACTTCTGATAAATTTGCATTCTGTGATAGAAAACAAATAGTAGATGATGATAGAGTAAATTGATTTGATATTGAGATAGCATTGATTTAACATTTATTTCATGATATGAGTCACTTAATAGAACACTTGATATGGTTCACTGATATGGTGCACTGATAGATAGATATGAGTCTAATTGATTGTCCTTATGATGACCAAAAATAGGAGGGTTTCAAAAACCTCTAGATCAGAGAGTGCTTCCATGTAGGGTGGGATCAGATACGAGATCTAACACCTGCATATGTACAGTTGATAGTGGGATGTGGGTTGGGATCATTATTATCTATGCCACTAATTCGGGTCAACAGGGGGCTATTGGCCGCACTAGCAGAGAGGTGGCATTCTAAGCATAATACCTTTCACTTGCCGAAGGGTGAGATGACCATGACCCCCGAGGACGTATACAAGATTATGGGGATTCTAGTGGTAGGTGCTCTTGTGGTTTATGACCACAAGGAGCTAGGCGGGATAGATGCACTCAAGAGGGTGTTTGGGGATGCACAGATAACAGGGTACTGGGTGCCATGGGCAGATTTTAGGGGATATTCGGCCTTACCTGCAGTGTTGGGTGCATTCATTGGAGGCTTCCTTTGTTCAGACTGCTAGTCAAAGGGATTATCAGTTGGTTGGGGGAGAATGTTGGAAGTGGATTCACTCTGAGAGGGGGGGGTGAATCAGAGTGATATAATTTTCAACTTTTGACTTTGAAAGCACAATGAAACTTTTTACTAATTTAAACCCAATGTGGCAGATTTTTTTATGCAAGTGAACATTAACACTTTAAATCAGATTGACATGAAACTTGATTAACATTTAAAATTCATATTAAAAGCATCATATGATATTGTTCAATTAATGTGTAAACAATCTTGTTTATGCTTTTGAAACAGAACTACAACTTTTCCCAATGCAGATTTAACTTGCTTAACAGAAGGCTTTTTAAATCAGATTTGAACAATTTTAACTTTGCATGAAAAACTTTTGAAATATGAACCTTTTGAACACACTAAAAGTATCAGAGCATTGAATGAATGAGCACATTAACATGAAACAGAATGAGAGACAAATAACATCACATAGCACAAAGATTTCCTGAGTGGAAAAACCCTCTTGGGGTATAAAAAACCACTCGCTAAAATTTCCCTTTTATTAATCAAAGAGCACCAACTCTGTAACAATGGTGGAGCAACAACTCAACACCTTTTCTGAAGCACCAACTTCATAGGAGTACCAACCCCTCAATGCACAAAGTCACTGTCTAAAAATGTAACCACCAATGACTTTACAACTGCTCTTTATTTGCAGTCCCAAAATCATTAATGAATACAGAAATATAAAGGATATTAAATGATTCCAACTACAATATGGACTGTTTATAATAGTACCACAATAATCCCTCATAAAACTGAATGATATCTCTGTTATAAGAACTAGAGATTTTACACAATAAAAAACCTCTTTCCTCTTCTCAAATATTGCAGATATAACAATGATATAACCAACAACTGCTATGTATTTTCCTCATACATTCCCCATTTGAACAATGGCTTAAAGCCATGAATTTATAGAGCAAATAAAACTGAAACTCTTTTGCCAACCTATCAAACTCGAGTTCAAAACAAACACTCGAGTTAGGGTTTCCAAAATAAAACCACATTTTTCAACTGTAATTTCTTTTTCTTTCCTCTTTCGAAATCACAAATCTGAAAAAGTAATTTTTGTTTTAAAACTGAAAACCAATAACCAGAAATGAAGTAGTTCTTCAATTATTATTTTTAACCTGAACTTTATTCTTTTTTATTGCAAAACAAAGTAAAAGAAATCTGTTTGAAACTGAATCAAGGTTTTCTTTTTCTCTTTTACTTTTCTTTTACCAAATTTACCTTCGAAAGACCAGAATAATGCATAGATATTACCTCTGTCATGGTGGATTTAACCTGCAAAGAAAATCCATGAAGATCCTCAACAAACTTACACAAGTCTCCACTACCAGCTCGTGGAAAGTCCACCATAGAAACCGCCAACCTCCATACTCTAACATACTAAAACACTAGCTCGAAATGCCTCCAGTATCAAGCTTGAACTATAATTGAAAGTGCATCATGGTGGCGCAGCTAAGGTTTGAGTTTATTAGATAGAAGTGAAATCATCAATTGTTTACCCTAGTCTTCATCTCATCGAGTACCAAATCATAATCAATAAACATTTGAAATCTGTGAGTCAAAATGTAATGATTTTGAGATCCAAGGAACTGACATTATGATGTGCCATATCAAAGTCTACATGACACAACGAGCACCAAAATAAGCCAACTGTCCAAGTAATAAGTATGTTGATCACCACATACATGGAAAAGACCAAAGTCTCCATATTAAATAATAACCATCAATTATCATCGATGTCACCATTCTTTAAAGTATAACATTTATGAGCCTGAAAATATGATGTCGGCCTTAGTGCTTTATGAAAGCACTATATATATATATATCAACTCGATAGAACATAATGTGCTAAGTGAATAATGTAAAGTGAAACCTAATAGCATTATAAAATATGCTAAGTAATCAAAGTGCTTGATAATGCTTAAGTGTTAGCATTATGAATAAGCATAAATACCATGTGTATATGAATAATCAATGTAACACCGAAATCTGAGTATGTAAAGCATATAGTGCCGAGTCACAATGAAGTGTGAATTCATGCTATGTTCATGGTGCAAAACTGAAGCTCAATACTATCATGTATATGTGAATAAATGTATTCATCAAATGTATAAAGACATTGAATCTGAATGTCAAAGACTGAACTGAATCAACAATATACCTTCACAATCACCTATAAGAGTTAACACTACATCAAATAGACAACACCATGATCCTGTGATCAACATAGAAACTTTTCATCTGCACATGTAGCAAAAACATCAGTAACACAAATACATCAAAATCTAAATGTAAGCAAAATACTATCCACTGAACTAGCTGAAAACCAATACCAAGTGAAACCTTCTGAATATGCCATACTAAATACAATGATAGTTAATGCACCAAGTATCATAAACAAGCCATGATGCCAATCATTACTGACCAATCAATATGTACCAAAAGTTATAATACTGAATAAACCAAACTGAACAAGAGTGCCAAAGACATGATCAAGAATTCCATGATCCAACCTGTAGGACAAAATTAACTCCACTGAATAGATATAAAGCCTCTGCACATGAATCCAAAATCAATACCACAAGATAATCATTGAATATGCCAATTTCAAACTGTGAAATGCCAAGGCTGAAATATTCCCCATTATTTTTTCCAAAATTAACATTCAAATCAGCAACCAAACACTAATTAGCTTAGCTCCAAAATGTAAACCAGCAAAGAAGATAACTCTAACCAAGAATGTTCACCAAGATCCCAATGTGGGCGAGGTGATAGCATATGGTCAGAGGATCATTAGGCATAAACAGAGCTGAAAGTACAATTCATCTGCTGGTGCAGGCATCCACAAGCGGTGGGAATACTCCACTTATTCAGTGGGTGAGTTTACAACAATTATTAGGCGGCAAGCCAGCCTTTAAATCCACTCTTCCACTTATTAATGTGGGGGGAATACTGTCCACACAACCACTTATAACGTGGGGGGAAATTACAAACAAGATATAAGTTTATTCTAAAACTCAACCACTCAATTGTGGGAGTGTAAAACAGATATAAAATTGCAGCAAGTAAAGGAAGAGCTGTTAGTACTACTAACTAGCTTTACAAAGAATAAGAATAGCTGCAAATAGAATAGATAATCTTCCAAGAACATTAAACAGTTAGAGTATCACTTCCTCTAACATTTACAATGATATAAGATGAAGAATTGAAGCTCAAACCAGCATTATATCAAAAACTAACAAGTCTGATATAAAAATCTGCAATCTGGAAATGTCTATCAGCAAACAGCAAACTCATAAAAATGATCACAACTCCTTCAATATACCTCTGAATTGAATGAAACGAAATGCAAAGTCTCTTTGGAGGATAGGCACCCAAACTCAAACCACAAAACAAAATTCACCAACTTTGAAGCACAATCTGCTAGTCTGATTGAGAAGCAGCAAAAAGACCAACTAGGTGTTGTCTTTCAAACACGAAATTGGATTGGAACTAGGAGGTAAGCATCCCTCGAAGTATTAAACAAGTTGTCATTTTGACAGCATAACATTAGCATAAACATTCGATGATCAACTCTTCAAACACAGCAATATATAAGCTTTGTTGGCAAATGAAGCAACAAGAACTCTTCAAATTCCAAGAAGTTGAATCACTTCAACTTCCAAAAGGGACGCCACCTTTTTGCCTTTTACTTTTTGAAATAATAAAATATTACTCAACCTCCTTTAGGCGTCCAACTTCACTTTGCAACAATAAAGCATTTAATAAATCATTAAATGCACAATTGACCCCCTTAATGGCCCCTCTTTTAAAACAACATGAAGTTATTACTCCTAGGCATGGGGTACAACTGAGAAACATGAAATTTGACTAAGTATAAACTCAACTCATGAAGAAAACCAAACCCAAAGCCAAACTGAAGACTGATGGATAACAAGATGACTTGAGTTGAACTGCTGATGATGCCACTGCCAAAATTAGACTTACTAAAAATAGCCACTGCCAAAAATAGTAAGTTTACCTCAAAACCAACAGAAAGCAGAACTGAGCTGGAAGCAAGACTTAATGAAAGTGGAAACCCAAGCAACTGCTCCAACTGAAAATGACTTAATGAAGGCTGACAACTGAACCACTGCCAAAATTAGTATTTACTAAAAATAGTAAATACCTAGAAATTCCACAAACCTCCAAGCAAGGAAACCCTAATTTCACTTTTGATCAACCTACGGATTTCCGGAAATAGGCTATCAGTCAAAGAAGAGTGTATGGCCAAAATGGGGACATTACAGTCCGCCCTTCCCAAAATTGCTTGTCCTCAAGCAATGCCACAACACTCCAAACTGATCCCACCAAACATGTAGGATCCCGGGGTCCCAAGTCCATCTCGGAAAGGTTCCATCATGCTGATGCTGCTCTACTCTGATCACATGAATGAAATCACTGCACCAGAACTGCATAAACCATCCCTGCAACCTCAAGGAGATAATATGCCTAAAATTCAAACTGAAAAACATGGAAGGAATGGAATCAAAATCTAGCAGCATCTCATGCCCAATAAACTCTGAGGAATTAACATCTGCGATGTTAATGTCAATCACCATCCTGAGAATAAAGAAGATTACTCTAAACAACTCAAAGATATTCTCATCAACATCACTCCTCAAAGCATCAAACCAAATCACAACAACAAATGTAACTCCATCATAGCTATTTGTAAAAGAATAAACAGCCCTTTGCATGTTCATAACAGCCGCATCATCAAAGCTCCTCAAGGATGTATAATGCCTCTTCTGAATAATTCTGATATATGCAAGAAAATTTATGAAAACTCCCACTAAAATCTCAAAAGTCTCAAATAGTTGAACCCAAACAAGCAAGGGTTCGCTGCCCCAAACACTAGTGCAAGAAATTGTATAGAGTAAATCACTGGAAAGGAACTTAAACACTATCCAAATCTGGTCCAAATCACTATGGAGCATCATTTCCCACTTTTGAGGCCATAAACCATTACTGAAAAAAGATTGAGAAGAGGAAGAATGAATGTACCAGCTGCCTATGAAAACTGAAATGAACCTCTCAAAATCTGATTTTAGGAAAATCATCATGCAATGAACTGAACAGTTGCTGCAATACTGAAAATCAACGTCCATAATAGAACAATTGCTCATGACCAAGGCTGAAAACATCTTCTCAAGAAACTCCAAACCAACATTAAACCATCCTTTGTTCGAAATATCTCTCCAATTCACCAGTTGATGAGCAAAAAGAACCTTCAAATGATTGGCGAAGATGGGGACATCATCAGAGGATCTGAAAATTAAATTCTTATCTCTCCAAAGATTCCTCTTTCTACTTGTAACAATCTCCATCAAGCCATATTGAGGATTCCAAACATGGATACTCAACTGAAAATGTTCTCCAATGCATCTGAAATAGTACACAACATTTCTCCAAGTACTAATCAAGGCAAAATGCAAACTCAAGAATTTAGAGTCTTCTTTGATAAACCCATGTAGCCCACCCATGAAAACATCAACATTAATGGAGCGCAAAACAAAAGTTGTCCTCAATTCCCATTCCCTCAAAGGACTAGGATGAGCCAAAACATCACTCAACTCAAGAAGTAGATTGTTAAGAAAGTAAATAATTTGTTTAGGTTCAACTTTCTCCCAAACTTCATGAGTAATAAGTCTAGAATCTTCACTCGTTGTTGTTGCAATGGAGTGACCAGCAGATACCACCAAATCAAGAATGAAAGACTCAACATTAGAGTTCAAAGAAATCTGCAAACAAGAGTAGGAACAGCTGCTGCAATATTGAAAATCCACATTCATCTTGACCAAATTGCTCCAACACAAGGGTGGAAACACCCACTCTAAGAGTTCCATTACAACAAAGAACCATTCTTTACTCAAAATTTCTCTCCAATCCATTTGTTGATAAACAAATGGAATCATCAAGTGGTTGGTAAGAAAGGAAAAAACACCATTAATTTTGAAAGTTTGATCCTTATCCCTCCAATGAACCTTCCTACCATACCCCAAAAGATTTTTCACAACAAATTCCTGAGTGCCAATCAACTCCAATTGCACACCCAAAAAATTATTGACTTCTTTGGTAAACCATTGAAGTCTATCCAAGAAAGCTTCAAAAACAAGGGAGCCTGAAACAAACATCGTCTTCAAATCCTTCTCCCAAGACAGGATAGTGTGAGCATTACTCAATCCAAAGGATAAACTGTCAGGCATGTAAACAATATGTCTTACCAAAACATGTTTTAACAACACCTTGGTGTCAAAGATGGGGAAGTCGTCATGAATCAACACTTCCCATATGGAGACTGAATTCTCTAAACCTCTTATGCATTCACTTACAAGCAAGCTTGGAGGATTATCAATCACAGAATATATCTCGTCCCTACATTCTCTGAGAAGTTTGAAATCAACTAGCTGGTCTCCTACCTCCATTACACCCAACTGAACATTCGCTAACATGCACTTTGTTGATTCAAGCTCATGGCTGCAAGCTATCCCTTCTTGAGGCAAGTTCTCTTCCCAACTCAAGAGTTCACACTCTTGATTTACCTTCCAATTACCATCATCTTCATGAATCTCCTTAAAATTAAGCAAGGTTTCATCATTATGGAGTTCATTAATACCTTCAACTATTTGCTTGATCTCCATAATCCTTGTATTAGCTTCTTGTCCTTCAAGTGTGGCTGCAATAGGAGTTTGATTTTCTCCCTTGCATAAAGAGTGATGAGCTAAGGAAAGATCAAGACAAAGCCTATCAACCTCATTCTCCTTCTCTTGATAGGCATCATAGGTTTCCTTTGCAAACTTAATAGCATGATCCCTATCTGAGAGCAAGTGCAAATAATCTGACTTTATGGATTCAAATGCTTCTTTGATGGTTCGCACCTTAGAAAGAGTGTCTCCACCCTTAACTCCATTTTGTCTCTCTTCAAACTGCAGCTCCCAGTAAAGTTCTTCAATACAATTGTGTGTGCTATCAAATCTTGATAACACCTTAACAATTTTCTCTTTTGTAACCAATAAGTTATCCTTCAAAACTTGCAACTCTTTAGGCCCATGATCATAATCAGCAATGAAACTTTACTCGTCAAACATCAATTTTTCTGATTTATTTTCTTTGACTTGATTCTCAAAATCAGCCTCCTTTCTAATCTTATCACTGCATAACTCCAGAATCGAAGGCTTGTCAACAACTTCTTCAAACAAATTAGTACCTCTATCTTGACCTTTCAAGTTCTCATACTCTTCTTGTGCGTAATTTTGAAAGGCATCCAAACCATTTGCTGATTTTAAAACATTCTTCTCTTCAACATAAGAAATCACGTTCTCATTAGCCATTGCTGCAACTTCTCCTCCAAAGATCACTTCATTACTTTTATTCCAAACTGATTTTTGAACTTCATCAGGATCAAAGGGGAATTTATCCCACTCCGGTTCTTTATCATACCTTGGTGACATCGCACCCGGATCCCAAATGTGAAAGGTTTGATTGCAATGATCAATAGGAAAGAGATCATCATGCTCCTCTTGAACTATTGACTCTTTGAATGAGTCACTCCTCAACCCACTTGAACTGAAATCTTCATCTATAACTTTCTCCACAGATGTAGTTTGATAATCAAACCCACTACCACCCAAGTCACTAGCATTATATCGGATTAAAGAATCATCAAAGCTGGTTGCTTTGAATATTTTGTCATTCTTTTCTTCAATGAAATTATCTTGAGTAGATGTGTTGCTGATTTTATCATTAGTGCCCACATACATACCAAAGAAGTCTTCTTGGACACTTGTCATTAATTCTTCATATGGAATTGGCTCAGCATAAAGTAGAGAATTATCCTTCACTAAATCTTCAACAAGAGGAGATAAAAACACATCGGAATCACCATCAACAACCTCACTTTCGTAATGGTCATAAGCTGGTTCAAAGACACCATTAGTATTTGCTTCATCTTGCTCTTCTTCAACGTACTTATCCCACACAACTGTTCCACCAGCATCTTTTGAGAAGCCATTTGTCTCGAGATCTTCATTGCTTGAATCCTTATTAGGACTCAAGACTGCTGTAATGATCTTCTTACCATAATAATCTTCATTATTTCCCATCCCATGCAAGTCTAGGGATGTATTTTGGGACTCTAACTTAATCTCCTCATTTGCCAAGGTATCTTCATCAAGCTCACAATCATTTTGAGGTGACATGTGCATCTTGTTTGTGTCTTCTTCAATACTAGTTGACTGATTTTTCTCTTCAACTTGTTCATTTGTGGGCTGCAATCCACAAACAGGCACTTCTTCTTCCTTCCTTGCACCTACAACCATGACATGTTCTGCTTCCTCTTTAATCATTTTCTTGATGTAGTTGACCATAGACAACTTTCCAGGGTTATGAATCACCGCATAATTCAAAAAGGTGTCAAATGAAACATCGTTCTTAAACTCATATGTCATGTTCTGATATTCTTTACGGAGTATGGAAGCCTCATGTTCACACTGCCTCTTGAACTGACATTCTTCAGAAGCCACAATCAAATTTGACTTCTCACGATTCCTGGACCTCAGAAAATGCAACATCTTCAGAACTTCAGAAAGCTAAACTGAACTTAGGTGAAAAATTTGTTTTCTCTATAACTCATCTGTCAACTGACTTTGTCTTTTTTTCACAGGATGACAAGATCTTAGCTCTGATACCACTGAAATAATCCCCATTAATTTTTTTTTCCAAAATTAACATTCAAATCAGCAACCAAACACTAATTAGCGTTAACTCCAAAATGTAAACCAACAAAGAAGATAACTCTAACCAAGAATGTTCACCAAGATCCCAATGTGGGCGAGGTGATAGCATATGGTTAGAGGATCGTTAGGCATAAACAGAGCTGAAAGTACAATTCATCTGCTGGTGCAGGCATCCACAAGCGGTGGGAATACTCCACTTATTCAATGGGTGAGTTTACAACAATTATTAGGCGGCAAGCCAGCCTTTAAATCCACTCTTCCACTTATTAACGTGGGGGGAATACTGTCCACACAACCACTTATAACGTGGGGGGAAATTACAAACAAGATATAAGTTTATTCTAAAACTCAACCACTCAATTGTGGGAGTGTAAAACAGATATAAAATTGCAGCAAGTAAAGGAAGAGTTGTTAGTACTACTAACTAGCTTTACAAAGAATAAGAACAGCTGCAAATAGAATAGATAATCTTCCAAGAACATTAAACAGTTAGAGTATCACTTCCTCTAACATTTACAATGATATAAGATGAAGAATTGAAGCTCAAACCAGCATTATATCAAAAACTAACAAGTCTGATATAAAAATCTGCAATCTGGAAATGTCTATCAGCAAACAGCAAACTCATAAAAATGATCACAACTCCTTCAATATACCTCTGAATTGAATGAAACGAAATGCAAAGTCTCTTTGGAGGATAGGCGCCCAAACTCAAACCACAAAACAAAATTCACCAACTTTGAAGCACAATCTGCTAGTCTGATTGAGAAGCAGCAAAAAGACCAACTAGGTGTTGTCTTTCAAACACGAAATTGGATTGGAACTAGGAGGTAAGCATCCCTCGAAGTATTAAACAAGTTGTCATTTTGACAGCATAACATTAGCATAAACATTCGATAATCAGCTCTTCAAACAGCAGCAATATATAAGCTTTTGTTGGCAAATGAAGCAACAAGAACTCTTCAAATTCCAAGAAGTTGAATCACTTCAACTTCCAAAAAGGACGCCACCTTTTTGCCTTTTACTTTTGAAATAATAAAATATTACTCAACCTCCTTTAGGAGTCCAACTTCACTTTGCAACAATAAAGCATTTAATAAATCATTAAATGCACAATTGACCCCCTTAATGGCCCCTCTTTTAAAACAACATGAAGTTATTACTCCTAGGCATGGGGTACAATTGAGAAACATGAAATTTGACTAAGTATAAACTCAACTCGTGAAGAAAACCAAACCCAAAGCCAAACTGAGACTGATGGATAACAAGATGACTTGAGTTGAACTGCTGATGATGCTAATCGCCAAAAATTAGACTTACTAAAATAGCCACCGCCAAAAATAGTAAGTTTAATAATTTCAAACCAACAAAAGCGTAACTCTCACCGGAAGCAAGACTTAATGAAAGTGGAAACCCAAGCAACTGCTCCAACTGAAAATGACTTAATGAAGGCTGACAACTGAACCACTGCCAAAATTAGTATTTACTAAAAATAGTAAATACCTAAGGAAATGCCACAAACCTCCAAGCAAGGAACCCTAATTTCACTTTTGATCAACCCACGGATTCCTGAAATAGCTATCACCAAAGAAGAGCGTGAGATGGCCAAAATGGGGACATTACAAAGGCACCAACCTGTGCAGAATGGAAATCAAGGAGAGCCAAAAAAGAAGCTCCAAACAAAGGATTATTGAGTTGATGATAGGTCAGCAGTGAAGATATGTTTGGGGGAGCTTCATGTTAGCTCATTCATACCATGATTTGCATCAAGTAGTATACAATGGATCATCTAGTTTGTCTTGTGGTGTTACCCTACTCCAGATCTAGGCATGGGAACATATTGTGATTATGAGACCACTTTGTCTATGAGTGAGGTCACTAGGCAAGCCATATGTGTATGCATATTCTATTGCACTTGTCTAGCCCAAGTTGGGCAAGTTGGAGTATTGGTGGTGGACTCTGGACAATGTTGATGCAGTGATATGGAGGCCATATATGGATTGTGAGGGGTGGGATACTGATCATCTAGAGATGCCATTTGTATGTATACCTTGGTATCTGATAGGGCAGACCCCATTTATTATAGAGATATTTTTGGCACTGTGAGTATAGAGATAGTATGGCTATACACAGCAGATGCCACAGGGCATGGCGCACTATGGGTGACACAAGGATGATCCTGGATGGGGGCCATGCATTTCATATCAGGTAGCATATATAGGGTATACCAGGTTATATCCAAAGGCATGGGCTTATAGGCTAGATATTACTGATGCAGGGATCTCAGATGAGTACACTACTTATTTTCACACACACCCATTCCCTCATTTGACATGTCCAGATGAGTTGGTGCCCATTTTGGTGGCACAAAAAATAGGTGGTAGGAGATAGGAGGATGTGGAAGGGGAAGAGTAGGTGGTGGGTGGAGGGGATGAGGAGGAGAGGGAGATGAGGAGAGTTCAAATGATGGTGGTGGGGATGGGCGTAGATGGTGGAGGGAGGAGCAGCCGCTGAGGCATAGGATGGATATCTTGGGAAGTGCCTGCATCATGCGAGGCCGAGGTCCGATATTGATGGTGGATGATCGTGGTCTCCCACAATGCAACAGCGAGGTGCCAGAGCCGCTGGCTCAAGCTAGGAGTTTAGTAGTGAAGTTATAGACAATAACTTGTGCTGCACATAGGTACATGCACATGCACCTCCTCCTACCTCGCACCCATAGGTGTTCAATTGATAAAGCGCAGAGATTCTTTTAGATGTAAAGGAGGGCAGGAGAGGTAGAGGGTGTTTCTCAGAGGCTCATGGGCACTATTGAGAGTGTATCTTTGCGAGAGGCTATTGCAGAGGGATTCGAGATTGCCAAGGAGTCTGAGCATTATCAAATCATATACGAGGAATTGTGCCCTCCCGACCGCAGAGAGCCTTACCCTCGGTCCCATAGTATATCCAGGAGAAAATTACAGACTACGACACACAACAGAGGGGTCACAGGGCCACGACAGGATCCTAACGTCGAGGGTAGTGGCAGGCCACCATCCTCTAGACTAGCTCCATCAGGGGGCTCTACCAACCAACCTTGATTTATTGATGCAATATTATTGATGTATATCATTTTTGGAGCATGCACATTGTTTTTGATCATATCTCATGTATCTCTCTATAATTTTTAGTTTCATTGGACATTGGACATTTGTATGTATTTTTTATCAGCGGTGCTATGCAACGGTGATGAGTTTTGATGATGTGCATTTTTGATGTGATGATGTGATATGCATGTATTTCGACATGATGTAGTATGGATTTTGATATGCATTTTATTGATTTGATGACTAACATGATATGCAGGATGATTCATGCTATGATGGCGATTTGTGATGTGTACTAATGATGTCATGTAGGTGGATGACCTAGGATGTTTGATTATGAGAGTGTGCACAGAGATATATATTTTTTTGAAAAATGATGTGGAAATGTATGTATGCCTGGAATGTTTTTTTTTGGATTTTTCAAATGCAAGAAATAATGATGATGGGATGGAAAATGGATGTTGTGTTTATGAGATGCATCATGAATTTGTAGTATGTATATGATTTAGGAAAAGAAATGATATGTGAAATGAGTCAAATGTTTATGGGAAAAATTTCATGATATACAAATGATATGAAAATGATAGATGAGTGCAAGATATGATATGAATGTAATGTGACAAATGATAAATAATGGGATGAAATGAACATGATTAATAATTATGAGATGTATGGTAATGAAATGTAATGAAATTCTGATAAAATGATAATGATAATGAGATGAAATTATAATGAAATGAAATGATGATGAAATGATAATGATAAAATGATGATGGTAATGAAATGATGATGAAATGATAATGATAATGTAATGAAATGATATAAAATAAATAATGATAATGTAATGAAATGATATGAAATAAATAATG
>VDFB02360719.1:0-49699 GCA_007258455.2 Sequoia sempervirens | reverse complement strand
GGATTCTTAAGTTGTTATAGAATGAAGGTATAATGTTTCTGTTAATATTGTTTTTATGGATGATGTAATTCAACTAAGTTTCATTGACCTGTTCTTAGTCCTTATGAAAGACAAGTGACTGTGAAACAAATGTTTTCATTTGTATCAAAACTGAGATTAGATGATAATTTTTAATTTAATAGAGCATCTGAATGAAGTGATGTTATTTTTCCCTTTTTGAATATGAAAATAAACTTGTATAAAAAGGGAATTTTATTTAATTCTTCAAAATGTATATGCATAATTCAAATTTATTCATTTTCAGGCATCTATGTGAACATGCATAAATATCCCTTTATGCATGTGCACATACATGTGGTATACCTTTTGATTCATCTTGATTATTTTACTCATTGAGCATATTAAATATCTTTTGCAAGTGGAACAAACTGTAAACATAGGACAGTGTTGAATTGTAATTACAATGATGAATAGATGAATGGATATACAAGATTTAAATGAATAATGTTTGATTGTGTTGATTGGAATGATACGAGAATTCAGTGGTAGACTGTAGCACACTAGATTGCTACTAATAGATCCAGTCTAAAAGGGAGGGATACCCCTTTGATATGATAAGATTTTCTTCCAAGAATGGGTGCCAGAGAATGTAGATTTTCTTTTCCAAATGTAACCAGAGTTGTATTTCATGCAGCATGAGCTTGGCCAAGCTTTGTAGTCATTTTTTATATATATGCATATACAAAAAACATTGTTATTATTTAATCTTTATGTTAATTTATTTACCTAACACGAAACTCTCATATTCTAACAGTAGATAGAAATGCATGAAGTTAGGCACACACATATTCCACCTTGCAAACTATATCTCTTGCTAAGTGTTCCATGCAGGGTTGGGTATTCTTCAATTGAATAAAGAATTATGGGGAAGCATTGCTTCGTGGTTGGGTGGAAAGCACCTCAATCACATTCTTGTCCACCAGTGGAGGCGATCTGTCATAGAGGAATCATAGAAAAATTCTATTATGTATTGTATCATTGATGTAAAATAATTAAAATGATGTAACGATTAGAAAACAATGTAATTGAGAATTGACTAAGAGGCATTGAATTCCAAGTCAACTTGTATGAGACTATTGACATTTGGAAATGAATATACTTATATTTCAGTTTTATTTGTGATTTATGAACATAAAATTGCTAAATGGATTTAACTATGGAAATTTGTCTCATAAACTGATATTCATAAGTCAATATTTAATTATTTTTGAACTAAATCTAGTTGGGTATGTTACATTTGGTATCAGAGCCCATAGTTCACCTCTAGGCCTATGAGCCCATGATGATTGAACTAGGGAATAGTGGACCCTTAACTAGATTTGAGTTACCTAGGGAATGACCAATCTAAATTTTCATAGGAAATGGGAAGGTCCAAGTCGGGAAGAAAGAAGAGGAAAACCAATAGGGCTACAAGGAAGCTAGTTGCTATAGAAGAAAATCCCAAACCTGAGAACCAACGAAAAATTCCTGACGAAGAAACTCTAGCACACGCCCTCACACATCTCAAGCTGGAGAGAGGAAAATGGATAGAGGAGACCAAGTGAACTCCTAAGACTAAGAAACCCTTTGCATTTAGAGATTGGCCAATAGGATGTGGAACAAATGCACTACTATTGACTAAGGAGGAGAAGGAGTTCCTACATGCACACCCATCCTCACCCATGAGGGAAGATGTAGATTCAAATGAGGATCCTGAGGAGTGTCCTATTTCCAATAATGAGGGAACTGCTTAGAGAAAAAAAACTTTTGTAAATAAGGATCAATGTAAATCCTAAATTAATATAAATAAATAGTCTTTTATTGATCAAAGGCATGAAGCTTGAAGGCTTGTCTTGTTGAGATAAATGTGTATATTTTATTTTCCTTTTATCTTGCATGTTGTGTGCATTGTATTTCATAGATGTAATAGCATAAGCATAAAACCTTGTTCTTGGACGCTAAACACGACTGTGATGCAAGTCGAGTGTGAGTCACCATTGTGACCACCAAACAAGATGCTGGCAGTAACAGACAGGACAATGGGCTAAGTAATTAAGAGGCTAGACAAAATCCTAGAAATCTTGAACTGGAAAGAATCTTGAATGGACCATTTGGAACAAGAGGTCTAAGGGGTGCAGGAAGATTAGAATCTCAGGAATGAGGTACCCTACCAAGGAGAAGGGAATCACAATCGAGGTCAGGTTGATGAAGAACTGGGAAAAGATCTTAAGAAGGTAGCACCACCGAAGTTCGATGGCAAGGCCATTGGAGATGGGGTTAAGGCCTGGATCATAGAGATGGAAAAATATTTTGGGCTTCGCAACCTGTTAGATCAAACCAAGGATGCTTGGGAAGCATATCAATTGTCTAGAGAGGCAACTACTTGGTGGGACAACGAGAAGGCCAAACAGATACTTCCACAAGAAGGGATTACTTGGGGGTTTTTCCATGAATCTTTTAGAAAGAGGTGGCTACCATAGCTTTGATTCGAAAAGAAAATGATTGATTTTCAGAATCTGACCCAAGGAGGCCTGGAAGTAGTGTAGTACTGGGAGAAGTTTACCAACTTGCTTAAGTATGTGCCACAATATCAATCCGATGAGTGTTTTTGGATTCAAAATTTTATACTGGGACTGAGACCCCACATTGGAGCTAAAGTGGATCTTCACAATCCTCACACTATGGCATAATATTTTGAGATCATTAAGCAAGAATAGAGGTTGTAATAGTTGTTCAATCTTCACAAAGGATCAGACTCCAAGCCTCAATTCAGAAATAGAAGATTTTGGAAGGGTAATAGACATAAAGGAAACAAGTCCCATCAGATTAGAAGCTTGAAAAGGGAAGGTGACCCTCCGGAAAAGGAAGAAGGAAACCAAGGCAGAAGGAATAAAAGGATTAATAAGGGTAACAAGAGCTATAACAGTAGCCAAGGGTACTCAAAGGAGGAAAAGGTTGGAGGTCGGAAAGGACCACGTGATGGATGTTACACTTGTGGGGGAGACCATTATGCATCTAATTTTCCTTAGAAGATGAGGTCATGGAAGGAAGGATTGGTAGCAAACCTCGCAACACAAGATCCATGCAATAGTGGATAACAAGCAAGCAGAGTACCAAAATTCTCTGATTCAACTAACAGGTAAGCTCTATGGCCAAACCATTTCTATTTTGATAGATATTGGAGCTACTGAGTGTTTCATTGATCCTAGAATGATTTCTAAGCTACCCATTCGACCTAGATATATGGAAAATTCATGGTTTATTTAGTATGGGAATCGAGCAAAGCGAGAAGTAGATTCATGCTTCTTTTGCAGCAAGTTGGAACTTCCCAACTTCATGACCCAAGTTAACCTTTATGTTGCACCATTAGGATCATATGATGTACTCTTAGGAATCAATTGGTTGACTGAGCACAAGGCTATTGTAAATTGTGAGGATAAGATGGTGAGTTGTATGGATGACTATGGGAACCCAATTGAGATACATTGGGTACAACAACCCCTGGAGCTTAGAGCTTAGATAGATCTCAGCTATACAACTTAAGAGAGCTCAGAGGAAGGGTTGTGTCATATATGTTGTCCATGTCAGTGAACCTGACAATGAGAAACCATACCTTGATGACTATCCAATTCTTAGGGAATTTTGAGATGTGTTTCCCGAAGATCTCACCAAGATGCCTCCAAAGTGAAAATTTGATTTCTCCATCGACTTAGTGCCAAGAGTCGAGCCACATTTTAAGGCCCCAACAAGATGACCACCATGAAGCTTTATGAATTGAAAGCTCAGTTACAAGAGTTGTTATGCAAAGGGCTTATTAGGCCCAGTGTGTCACCACAAGGAGCACTAGCTATTTTCGTGAAAAAGAAGGATGGAACCTTGCATCTATGTATTGATTATTGGATGTTGAACAAGGTGACCATCAAGAATCGCTACCCTCTTGTGAGGATCGATGAATTATTTTATCAAATGAAGGGAGTAATATTTTTCTCAAAAATAGATCTTAGGTCTGGTTACCATCAGTTGAGAATAAAGGAAGAGGATATTCCAAAGATAACTTTCTAAACTCGGTATGGACATTATGATTTCACCGTTGTACCCTTTGGGTTGACCAATGCACCCACAAATTTGATGAATCTTATGAACAGTGTGTTTTGGGACTGTTTGAATGGATTTTTCCTAATCTTTATTAATGATATTATGATTTATTCCAAGTCTATTAAGGAACACGATCGACACTTGAGGATAGTCTTACAACGTTTGAGGGAAAAGAATCTTTTTGGAAAGCTATCCAAGTGCTTGTTTTATCAAGATAGGATGCACTACCTAGGCCACATTATCTCAACTGAGGGAGTCTTTGTGGACCCTAAGAAGATAAAAGAAATTGTAGAATAGCAGACACCTTAGAATGTGTCAGAGGTGCGAAGTTTTATGGGCCTTGTCAGGTATTACAAAAAAATTATGCAAGGGTTTTCTATAATAGCAGCCCTGATAACGTCTCTTCAAAAGAAAGGTAAAATATTTGAGTGGACTAAACAATGTGAACAAGCTTTCCAACTCCTAAAAGAGAAACTCACAGTAGCACCAGTGCTAATCATTCCAGATCCCAACAATCATTTTTTAGTGATCACAGATGCTTCAGGAGATGGAGTAGGAGAAATGTTAATTCTAGCAAGGATAGTGCAGGACTTACAGACGTGGAGGCACTACCTTTTGGGAAATCCATTCAAGCTTAAAATGAATAATTTGGGGTTAAGGTATATTTTCACTCAACCAAACCTCAATGCTAGGCAGAGGGATGGTTATAATTCCTTAACGAGTATGAATTTGGAATTGAGTATATAAAAGGAAAGGAAAACCAGGTAGTAAATGCTCTTAGTAGAAGACATCTAGAAGCCATGACCTCTACGAGATCCAACTTGAGGCAACATGTGATTCAACATCTGTAGGGAGATGAGCACTACAAGAGGGTGAAAAAGGCTTTAGCAGAGAATCTGTCATACCATCGATTCAATGGGTACAAGATTGAATCAGATGGTATCTTAAGATATCAGAGGTGGATGTATATTCTAGACTCTGGAGAGCTTAGGAAGTTGGTCCTAGAAGAAGTCCATAATGCACCATATTTTGGACACCCCAGAGTTACAAAGATGATCGTAGAGTTGAAAACTTTATACTTTTGGCCAAAACTTAGGAAGGACATAGCAAAATATGTAGCTAGATACTTGGAGTGTCAGCAAGTCAAGGTTGAGCACGTGCATCCAACAGGGCTCCTTTATCCCCATGATATACTTGAGTATAAATGGCAAGTGATCAACATGGAATTTGTACAAGGGTTACCTCTAAGAAAAAATAGGCATGATGTCATTTTGGTAGTGGTTGATAAATTGACTAAGGTGGCACATTTTATTCCAGGGAACCTTAAGGATGGATTATTGACCTTGGCTAATAAATTTTTCCAAGAGATCTTCCATTTACATGGAGTGCTAGAGACCATTATATTCGACAAAGATACACGGATGACATCAAGGTTTTGGACAACTCTTAATTTTGCATTGGGGACTAAGTTAAACTTCAATTTATCCTACCATCCTTAGATCGATGGTCAAACTAAGAGAGTGAATCAGGTAGTAGATCTCCTTCAGATGTACCGTATGGATCAACAGTATAAATGGGAAGAGTACCTACCACTAGTAGAATTTTCCTATAACAACTCCCATCATGCATCCTTAGGTATGGAACCTTAAGAGGATCTATATGGGTGAAAGTTGCATAATCCCATCAGTTGGGATGTGAAGACAGGATCATAGTGGATCTTGAAATGCTAAAAGAGATGGAAGAGAAAATGAGGCCTATCAAGAGCAAACTGAAGGAGGCGACAGATAGACAAAAGAGCTATGCCGACAGGAATAAAACCTTTAGATAGTTTGCAATCGGGGACAAGGTCTTTTTAAAATTCAAGCCACACAAGATCTCTATTACCTTCGAGAAGTCATCCAAGTTGGCTCTGAGATACGTGGCCCAGTTTGATGTGTTTGAAGCAATCAACCCGGTTGCATACAGACTTGCTCTACCCCCTGCTCTAGCTCAACTCCATAATGTGTTTCATGCTTTTTTTCTAAAACCATACCACCTAGATGTGTCTCACATACTTGATTGGCATTCTTTATAGGTGGAGGATCCGAGAGTGGTGCTAATGGAACCCAATAGAATTCTGGATAGACGCAACGTTAAGTTGCGAAACAGGGACATTGTCCAATATAAGGTCCAATGGGATTAGTATCATGAGAACAATGCTACATGGGAGGATGTGGAGGAGATATAACACTCCTTCCCTCATTTGTTTTCTTAGATAGACTATTGATGATTATCTTTATATTGTTTCTTAACATTTTGGATTGGTATGCTATGATGTTTTGGCTTGAAAACAATATGATTTGATGCACATATGTGAAACAATTTTGTTTGATCAGACATCGGGACAATGTCTCTTTTTAGTGGGGAAGGATGTTATATCTCGATTTCATTGCTTGCACTTAAAATGATGAGAAAATTTGGAATATCTAAAAAAATGGAATTTTTCATTTATTTTTATTTATGGAATTTGATAAAATGCAATGACGAAATTGAAAATGAATATCATGCAATTTTCTAATTTAAGAAATCATTTCATAAGATTATCGGTTAAAGGTTACTGATAAGTGGACAAGTGTAAGAATGTGTGTGCAAGAGTAGGATGAAGGACAAGAACTTGATTGAGATAGGCATACTTAGCTGGATAACCACGATAAGCAAGAATGGAATGTGGAATCCCACACACCACAGTAGATCATGACATTTGCATATGTTTGAAAAGTTGAAAAATTGCATTTATACTTGGTGTGAGAATTACAATTAGTGTAAAGAACAAATTAGTGTATTATGGTCTTACCTTGTCAGTTTCAAAATTGATATTCGATGAAATTGAATAAGAAACTCAAACCATCAAATACAATTATTGTATGAAAAAGCAATTGCATTATTTGTTCTTTTGGATGAATTTGAAATACAAATTGAACAAGGAAATGAAATGGATAAAATAAACATGTAAGTTTGGAAAATATAATTTGAATATATGAATATAAATGTATATAATCTCACGAGGACAATTTGTTTGTGTATACAAATATGTAAATATATATGTATATATATATATATGAAAAAAATATATATATACACATTTATATGTGAATCTTTTACCTCAAATTTAATTCTACTCTTCAAGAGAATAATGGAATCATGGGATTTAAAATCTATAACTCACAACAATAATGGGATAAGGGTCGACCTCCTCACATACAAAAAATCTCTAGTCAATGCTCAAAAATAGAGGGAGTGGGTGGCCAAATAATAAAAATGGAGGCAGTAAATTAAGACCACTATCTCTCCAAAATTAGTAGGGGATCCTTCGTGGTCAGGAAATTGAAGAATCTAATGAAAAGAAGGAAAAATCAAGGAAAAAGTAGAAAAAAGAGAAGGGAGAATGACGGGTTTGGAGGAACTGTAGCTTTTCCAGGGAAGGAAAAATCACTTAGGCAATCATTGATTGAGGTATTTCAAACTGAGTTCAATTTGTTCCCTCTCATTTTTGAATAAGTTTCTTATCTTATAAAATGATAGAAACATTTCTATATTTTGTATGCCTTGTCATGCATGTTTGATAATTGGTTATCTTGTTTACCTTTTCAATCAACCATGTTGATCCATGTGATGCCCTTTGTGGACAGAGCCACCTTGAAGGCTCTGTATTTTTTCTTGACCTTGTGTAGGAAGTCAAGTTTCATACCCACAATGGGATTTTATCACCCATATGATATTTAATATTCATGGTCATGGCCAATTGGCTGACTATTGTTATTCCTTATTTTCTTGCTAACGACCTGTATATTTACCAGCGCCCTGTAGGTGACTAGCCAAGAGGAGCATACTATTTATATCTCATTATAGTATGATACTCATAGCATGTCACATCCCACCTAATTTTTCATTAGGGTGCTGATGCATGCCCTACTAAATGCAAGGGTCGAGCGGTGCATATATCATTTTTATATCATATAAATCTCACCATTCACTATAAGTGGTAGGTGGATTCGAACAATACCATGTTCGAAGTTAAATAATTTTGTGTTACCCGCAACAAGCCTTCTCAGGCCGTAGGTGTTGGAAACATTTGTTTGAAGAACATGGGTATATATATGTGTGTGTGTGTGTGCATAAATGTTGATATATTGTGATCATTGTTGAATTTATTGTGCTTATAATTGAGTCGAAGCATCAACTATGATCTTTTAATTAAAATTGTATTTTGTGTGATCCACATTATTATGGGTAAAACCCGTGGCTTGATAGATAGCGACTAATATTAAGAAACCTCAAGGTATCAATATCATGTTATCAATGAATGATAACATGTGTATCGGTATCCTCTTGAGGGATGGATTTTCGATGGACAAAGTATAAATTTTTAATTTCTAGTGTTCACTAAATGGAATGGATACCTTGATTGAAAGAAAACAAGCATGGATTCTTAAGTTGTTACAGAATGAAGGTATAATGTTTCTATTAATATTTTTTTATGGAGGATGTAATTCAAATATGTTTCATTGACCTATTCTTAGTCCTTATGAAAGACAAGTGATTGTGAAATAGATGTTTTCATTTGTATCAAAACTGAGATTAGATGATAATTTTTAATTTAATAGAGCATCTGAATGAAGTAATGTTATTTTTCCCTTTTTGAATATGAAAATAAACCTGTATAAAAAGGGAATTTTATTTAATTCTTCATAATGTATGCACATAATTCAAATTTGTTCATTTCCAGACATCTATGTGAACATGCATAAATATCCCTTTATGCATGTGCACATACATGCGGTATACCTTTTGATTCATCACGATTATTTTACTCATTGAGCTATGATTAAATCTCTTTTGCAAATGGAACAAATTGTAAACATAGGACAGTTTTGAATTGCAATTACAAATGATGAATAGATGAATGGATATACCAGACTTAAATGAATAATGTTTGATTGTGTTGATTGGAATGATACACAAATTCATTGGTAGACTGTAGCACACTAGATTGCTGCTAATAGATGGTCTAAAAGGGAGGGATACCCCTTTGATATGATAAGCTTTTCTTTCGGGAATGGGTGTAGATTTGCTTTTCCAAATCTAACTAGAGTTGCATTTCATGCAACATGAGCTTGGCCAAGCTTTGCAGTCATTTTTTATATATATGAATAGACGAAATAGACTATTATTATTTACTCTCTCTCTATTGGTTTATTTACCTAACATGGAACTTGCATATTCTAACAATAGATAGAAATGCATGAAGCTAGGCACACACAAATTCCACCTTGCAAACTGTAACTCTTGCTAAGTGTTACATGTAGGGTCAGGTATTCTTCGATTGACTGAAGAATTCTGGGGAAGCATTGCTTCGTGGTTGGGTGGAAATTCACCTCAATCATGTTCTCATTCATCAGTGGAGGTGATATGTCATAGAGGAATCATATCATAATTCTATTATGTATTGTATCATTGATGTAAAAGAATTAAAATGATGTAACAGATAGAAAACCATGTAATTGAGAATGACTAAGAGGCATTGAATGCCAAGTGAAATTGTATGAGACTATTGACATTTGGAAATGAATATACTTATATTTTAGTTTTATTTGTGATTTATGAACAAAAAATTGCTAAATGGAATTAGCTATGGAATTTTTTATCATAAATTGATATTCATAATGTCGATATTTAATTGTTTTTGAACTAAATCTAGTTAGGTATGTTACATCCTCCTCCTTGAATCTTGGTTTCAAATTTTTATCCACCCCATCTCCATTAAGACTAGTCTTGCATTGTTGAAGGATTTCCTACGAATTTTTTGGTAGTTTTTCTTACACTATCTAGCCATATAAGCCACCTTCCAACACTTAAAGCAATAAACTTGTAGGAATTCACAATCAAGCTCCTACACCCATGATTCTATATAATATTTACAATTAACCTAATTAAATCTATCTTAGGAAAAATCCTAGTAAAGGGAGCCAATTCCTTGCTCTTCATTGCCATGAAAAAAAGTATTTCCTCAATGAATTTTGAATTAATTTGTGTACCTCTTCTGACCAAATTTAATTTAGCAACGTGTACATCCTAATCCACAATAGAGCTCATGGTCCTTCCTTCCTTACACTATCTATCTGTATAACCCACCTTCCAACACTTAAAGCAATGAACGTGTAGGAATTCATAATCGAGCTCCTACACCTATGATCCTATAAAATATTTACAATTATCCTACTTAATTTTATCTTAGGAAAAATCCTAGTAAAGGAAGCCAGTTCCTTGCTCTTCATTACCGTAAAAAAGGGTATTTCCTCAATGAATTTTGAATCAATTTATATACCTCTTCAACCAAATTGGATTTGGCAACTTGTACATCTTAATCCACAACAAATCTTCTTTGATTAGTTCTTTGTTAAGATCAAACCCTATGGACCAAGCATGCAAGTATAGGCCTTAAAGTCACTCATAAACTAGGTGTCATCCTTCAATAGTCTATGCCTATCTTCTTCCATTTAAAAATTAATCTGTAGTAACCCTAGTGCAAGGAAGCTGATTAATTATTGTAGACAATTTGACCTATGTTTCCCGATCAACTCTTGATCTAGTTCATAAAAGGCCAAATACCAATGAACTTTGCTATAATATATTTTATTTGAATATCATCCATTGCTAGATTAAAAATGTTATTCAAAATATTCTTGGTTAGAATCTTCATCTCAATATCCAAATTCACATGGAAAATTAAAATTTTACACACTTTTATATCCTCATGATCCTCCTCTTCTTCCTTGTTTTCCTCTTCCACGATTCTCCCAAATATTGATTCCTAGCATTGATCACTAGTCAATTTTATTCAAGGAATGTTTTCCTTATTTTACTACTCATCTTGTGCTTTCCTCTACACCCTCCTCCTACTTGTCAAAAGCCTATTGGCTGTCACTATTATTCATATTGTATTGCTCACCACTATTTCAATATTCCTTGCTATTCCCTTAGATTCTACGATAATTTATAATTTTATGTATATATCGATGAATATAAACATACAAATGTATAAAATAAATTTTATTTAGTTTTATTTTACTATTTTCATAGAAATTATGTTTTATTCCTTAACTAATTAATTTCTACATAAAAAAGAGGGCTCACATACTTATAAAAGCCATGAACTTAAAGATATAAAAACGGAAATTAGGATTACTATCCTACATTTCACAACCAAAAGGAGATTAATTTATTTTAAAACCTTTTGAATGTAAATACAATCAAGGTCTATGTGACCATAAACAACCTTGGATGAAGTCGAAAGGCATAGAATCAAGGGCTCACAATGTTTTAGTGAGATCACTCAACTTGGTTGTCCCACATTCATTGGGAGTTAAAATAACAAGCAAATTAATAATTCAATAGGTTTAAATTTCTTTAAGGCTAATACTTGGCCAACAAACTACCTTGAAAATTCTCAACCACTATGTATATAACTAAATTATTTTGCTAAATAATCAATAATTGCCCCATATTCAACATATATAATATGAGAGCCAAATGTAAATATGGGACATGAAACAAGATTAAGTAAATAATAGAAGGATTAGGCCTTGGCACACAATCATACATGACCCAATCCCTCTTTGTTTCTTGTTTTTGGGGGCTATAGGATATGCGCCATAATACATTTAAACTATGCAATATTAAAGTGATATTCCACATTAGCCTTAAATATATTAAAATGATATTTCACATTTAATATACATCCAATGAGGGCATGGTACATTATTTATGATATGTTATAAATAAATGAATTTGAAGATATTTGGACCTTGCCCATAGGTTTAACTAGGCCAATCACCCTTTCTTAATTATTTAATTATTTAATAATTAAAGGACACAAGTATATAATGGTGTACATAGTAGGAATTAATTGAAATAGAAGACAAGGTTATAAGGGAATGAGACCTTGCTGAGTGGCCTAGTTGACCCAATGTTTTTGGGTAGCTAGCTATGTGACATCATTTAAACAACTGATTTATCCACTTTTAACCTTTCTAAATGAGGAAGAAGAATCAATCCATAGGTTTTAGATGAAAATGTAAAATGATATGAGAACAAAATTGTATCAATTTTTGTTGGACACACAAAGGGGGTAGAATCACCCATTTTCTACTCATACATAAAGTTTTAAGAACTCTTTGGTTACACTCCAAGAGCATTCTAATGGTTGATAAATATCAATTGACCCTTGAGTGAAGCAAGAAGTCCTCCTTGAGTAGTCTATACCAAACTTTATGATCTTTTGCTTCTTTTATTGAGAGAGCAATTAATTTGACAAGATTCAGATAATTTGACATAAAATGATATTGTTAAAATTAATTGAGACTAAGATAATAAAAAAATGAATGTTATTGTTTTATCCAAGTGGGTAGTAGTTGATGATAAATTGACTAGGGAAATGACACCTTGGAAAGAGTTGTATATCGATTTTCATGGTCACCCACCTTAAATCAAAATAGAATTATATACTTGTACACCTTGATTATGTTGATACATCTATGTAGGTAGTTTGGGTAAAGGAAGAATTTTTCCAAACTTAGGTTTTCTTGCTTGCGAATCCATGAGTTCTCTTAGTCAAGATTTGAGATTTTGTAGTGTTGCATAATTTATAAGATTAATAAATTGAAGAAATAAGAGTAAAAAATCTATACTTAAAAGGAATCTTAGATGGATTTTGCTTATCTCCTTAAGGTAGGTTGAATTATGAGGCAAGAAATAAATTGCTATTTTATTTATTTTATATTCTCTTGATTGATGGTAACCTTAGTGCACTTCCATTAGGGAATTGTACTCTCTTAGTGAGCGCCACTAGAATTGGATGGTCCTGGATCCATTTAATCCCAAGTGGAAAGTCTTTGGCTAGAGCATGATTATTGTATTATTGGACAACTACACCCATTTAACAATTTTTTATTCTCATTTAAATAGTTGAGCCTATTTGGCTCTACTTGAGTTCTTAGAATAGGCTCTACTTGAGTTCTTAGTTTGTTAAACTTGATTTTTTTTATGATTACTGTTAAACAACAATTATGTGATAAAATTATTCCATTTTACTTAATAACCCAAAAGTTCATTACAATGTGTAGACACCTAAATTTGGACAATTAATTTACCCAAATTTATCCCCTTTCATCTAAACATCCTTTTATTTGCATTAATTAAGTAATATTACTATTATTTAATTAATACACTTAATTCTGCCAAATCCCTAAGGTATTTAATTACCCTCCTTAATCCCCTTTTCATCAAATGAATTAAATAAATATGACATTTATTTAATTCTTCACATGTCATTTTCATCTAATCCTAATCAATCTCCTAATCTCTTCATTAGGGATGTGTAGATGCCTAATCCTTGATTAGGATGTGTCACATCCTCCAACTTTTGCAAGTTGGCTTCTAATTCTCATTATCCCATAATTATCCTTTGATTACTAATTAGTTAATCCTAATCAGTACCTTGGTCACTCTCTCCATCCCCCAAAGAATTTTTAATTCATTTTTATTCACCCTAGGTTCCCCTCTTCCCCATGTGAATTTTTAATTCACATTTTATTCCTCCTAAAATCCCCTTTAACATGCATCTTCTAGAATCTTTGACTTGTCACATCAAGTCACATGTGACAAACTCCTACCTTTTTGGAGACCCTCTCTTATCCACTAGATTCTCCCAACATGTGAATTTTTAATTCACATTTATTCCTCCAAGGAATCTTCTCATCTCCCAATGTACTTCCAAGTTACATGTCCTTCTTACACATCATGTACCTCCCTTCCACCTCACTTCCACATTATCACATCTTAGGCCATCCAACATTCCACATGTCAAGATGTGAGGGCTTGTGAATCCTCAACTCACCATAGCCCTGCATCTTGACCATTGTGGTTCAATCTCAACCATTGAATCCTCTAAAGAATTCAAATTTCTCTATAAATACCCCCTCTTCTAATGCAAAAAAAATAAAAAAATACTTAGTCATTTGAGCAACCTTATGCTGCCATTTTGTGCACTCATTTTACAAGCTTTTTCTCTCATCTAGCCATTCATTTTAGCCATTTGCATTTGCATTCCACCATATAGTTAATCTTGCATTTAGCTACATCAATAGCTATCTAAGGAGCACACAAAGCAATCAAAATCAAGGGCCAACCAAAGAGTTTCAACTACAAGGAGAAGGTATAAGCATTAACACAATTTCATCCATTTTTCTTTGTATTAACAATCCCTTAGGCTAATATTGAGGTGTCCCTTTGTATTTTTTTTCTCATTGCATTATTGTTGTTTTTGCATATTTAGGGTTGATAAACATTTAGGATCACACAATGAACAAATACAAACATTTGAAATATATTCCAATATTTAAGGCCACATTTAAAGTTCACTAGACCTCTCATGCTCACAATCAATCTTATTGTTATCCTACACCAAACCCATCCAATAAAGTCAACAAAATCCAAGAGAAATTATAATGAGTGGTTTGCACTTGCAACCACTTAAGATAAGTCAATTTTTTGTAAGACATATAATAAATTTAAAAAATACGACACCTGTATCAAAATTATAATATTTTGGAAGAAAATTATATTGGGTGTAATGAAAAAGAGAAAACAAGTCTATCATGAGGCAAAAAAACCTCACTTAACTTACATTTTTTAATAAAGAAGCCAAAATATATATGACCTTAAAGAGGGTCAATTGAGAAATAAGAAATCCAAAAATCTAAATCCATCTTGCAAAATTACATGAAACAAATATGAAAAATAACAAGCACTTCTATTTAATTGTGTGAACATTCTTACTCAAGTCCTTAATGCTAAGAAATTGAGTACACCCTTACTCAATGTTAAAAAAATCTAGTGTGGTTGCTGCTTGTGTTTTTACTCTTCCTTATATTTATAGTCATCCCTTTGTGTTGAACAATAATTCACCAACAAAATGCTCAATAAAAAAATATCCTAGATATTTTTGTTACATAATTTTGATGAAGAGTAACTAATTTCATAAGATGGTATCAAACTTTACCCTTTCATTTATAAATAAGCCATTTACAACATATCCATCATTTAGATAGCATCCAATATACTTGTTATCCAAATCAAAACTAAAATTATTAAATGTAATATTCGAGCCATAAATTCTTTACCTAGTAATTGCATTAAAAATAAAGTTTCTAGGAGCTAAATCACCATGCATTTAGGATGCTTTTAGTAGGAGTAGAAAAAAGTGAGAAAAGAGTCGCATGAAAATAATAATGTTAAATGAAAGTACAATAACACAAAATCAATATGATAGAATAACTTGTTTTATTGTAAATGAATAAAAGGAAGTACCATAATACAAATAGGCTTGCACACTTGTATAGAAAAAGGCAATACATAAAATATGATAATTAAGGCTCAACACCAATACTAGATAAAGTTAATTAAAGCTAGACATGCCTAATAAATGAAGTTGACTAGTGGTGGGAGTGTGATTTGGCTAGGACCGAATAAGTAGCAATCATGTACACAAGACATGGGCACACAATTGTTTGACTCACTAACTAGCAATTAAGTGCATAAGGTATGGACATGCAACTGATTGACATCGCTAAGCAAGTTTGTCCTAACTAGGTGCATATAAAGCAATATAGTAATAAAATAAATGCAAAAATAAATAATGTTAGGTTTCTTTAAAAAATAATAATTTTACAAGTAGTATAGCTATGATATGTTAAATGATGGAGCTTTCAAAGAGTTAAAAAAATATTAGAGAAAAATCACATAATTGTGCTAGAAATAAGACCTCTCAACCCTGCAAATTTCCTAGAATTATTTAGGATTTTCTTACAAGTTATTTGCATATTATTGTATTTTTTAAAAAAAAATTTAACTCTAGAGGTATCCCCGCGACTCAGCCCAGCGCCCAACCAACCTTGCCTTAGTCTTACATTTATGCCAAGTTGGGGTCCGGAAGGGGCAAGCTGAGGCGAGACTAGTCCTCTAGGGATGCAAGCAGCCGCCCGCAAGCCAGTCGCATCGGGCGAATCCGGACCTCGGAGTTGAACCCAAGACCTTGGGGAGCAAACCCAAGACTTAAGCCTCCTCCACTGATCGTGCGGGCTAGGGCTAGGGCTATTGTATTTTATTTTATTGAATATTTATGCTCATACGTAAGTGGGGCATGAGATTTTGAGTTGGCATTATGTGTCACATGTTAGTTCTTTCCAAGGTTTTGTAAAAGGTATTTAATTTGGCTATCTTTAGTAGATTTGAAACTCTTAATTTTGTGGGATCTTATGATAACTTATGATAGATTCTTATGATGCATGAGAGCCTAGAATAGAAAAAATTATTTTGGAATATTGACCAACTATGATAGACTTTATTATTTGTCATGGAGTGCCTATTTTGAGATGGTGAATAATGACAAGTTGGGCACCCATGTTGAGTGGATTATTAGTTAGTAATGAAAATTGTAAGGGTGTAAGAGAATGTGTTATTTTAGTTGGTATGAAATAATATTCTAAGGGGCATTGGAGTATGGGCGTAGGTTGGACATCATACCTTTTGGAAGTTTTTTAGATGGTTTACAAAATCACAAATGGTTTCTAGCTTGTTCATTTGCCTACAAATCGGGTATGTGAGGAGTTGTATTGTACAATTGAATTTGTAGGAGCTAGAATGTTGTTGAAATTACTTTAAGATTGTATGCTAGTGATACTCCTCTGAGAGCTTGCTCTATAAAGTGTGTTGTAATCTTCCATTGAATTTGAATAATACATTGAGCATGTTTTGGTGTGTGGGGTTTTTATATGAAAGGGCTTTGCCAACTATTAAATGTCTTTCTCTATTTTTTTAATTGTTTAGATTATTTTTAAAAGATTTATTTGTACATTTCTATCAATATTAGGGCCGAATGATGATTTTGCTACCCCTTGCTTCTTTACAAATTGATCATTTTTAATCCTTCACACAACTAATTAATATTTTTGACTGATATAAATACAAAAAGGACTAAGGACATACATATATATTGAGGGAAATTATAGTCTTTTGGAATTATCTATCAAGTACATGATGATCTACATGCATTCAAAATCTAACATAGCTCATAACATAATGGGATTAGATAGTGACATGTTTCTTTCAACTTCTAACTTGCCTTTTTTTTGTTATTAAAATTAAAATGATGCCTTGGATTTTTTATGTAGTGGACATAGAAGTATTAAAATTACAAAAAAATCATAATCAAGAATTAGATTTTCCATGCCCACCTCCCAATGAATTCACTTTACACATTTGCTAAATGTTCCACCTCACTATATTAATGTCATTTAAATAAGACATACATTATTAATAGAGTTATTAATAGAGTTGAAAGACATTAAATTTATTGTAAAGATATTAACTTTAATAACAACAAAAACAATGAAAAAATATGTTCCTTCTATTGATCATTATAAAAAAATAAAAAATATATTAAAAAATCTAAAAAAATTTAAAATTATTATTTTTTGATCGGTATCTCCAAAATTTTGGTTTGTCCTAGCCAAAATGGAGGCCACAAATGAGAGACCTCTTCCTCAACATGAATGCAAGTGAATAGTCCAATCCCGCAAGTACATCAACCTAGTGAGGGATTGGAACAACATAGGTTGAACACTTGTCTCATGACATGAACACCATTAGTAGCCTTAACATTACGGTACAAGCTCATGAGCACATTGGATCAAAAAATGCATAGTGCCTGTGATCACAATGACCTAAAGAAGTTGAACTTTGGTGACCACAACAACACCGCCATTTTATCATCACACTATAGAATGAACCCCCAAAAAATTTTAAAACTATCATTTCATTTAATATACACCAATAAAATATGAGGAAAATAACTCATATTATTAATCTAAAATATTAATATTAAAAAGCATTAAAAAATTTAAAGAAAAATATGTATTTACATATATAACATATTAATTTATTCAACATTATAAATACACATGTGACCATACTTGCCCCACAATCATTTTTAGCTCATATTAGTTATTAATAAGTTGATTTTGAACCAATTAAAAACTAGAATTTTATGTTGTTCAAATATAATTTAATTTTTTTTTAAGTAAACATGCTAAATACTTAACTTTAAAAATTGTAAAAATTATTTTTCTTCAACATAATTAGCTAAGAAGTTTGGGGTGTTATGGGCCAAATTTGTAGGGAAAGCAAGATTTTTTGTAAATGATTTTTCATTTTTTTGCTTTTTAAAGTCATTTTATTAAATCTTTCTAAAATAAATAAATGTTATTTTTAGAATTATTTTTTTAATTTATGTAATTGCTATTTTTTATTAAAGCACATTCAATTTGATTTTAACAATTAAAATACATCTTTTAATTAAATCTTGAACTATTTGATATTGCCACTTTTTTATTTCCAAATCTTATTAACTTCAAAACATACATAAATACAAATAAAAATTAAATAAAAATAATTAAAACTATTATAATTATTAATTAAATTATAATTATAATTTTATTAATATTAATTATTATAATTAAGATTAGAATTAGAATTAAGAATAAGGTAAAAATTATGGTTAGAACTATTTAAAAATTAAAATAAATTAAAAATAAAATATTACTAATAAATTTTTTATTCATTTAATATCTTTATTTCAAATCTTATTTCCAATATTAATTCATAGAATTTTTTTTAATGTCACTATTGTTATGATTAGTGTTAGACCATAGTTAGGGTTAGAAATAGATCTAAGATTAAGATAATAGTTTAGGGTTAGAGTTAGGATTAGGGTTAAAATTAGAGTGTGAGTTAGGGTTAGGGTTAAGTCATGCAAACAACTAATTAACAATACTAAAACACTATGATTAACAAAAGTTACATTTATTTTTATTCACATTAGTAAAACTTTTCTTTTATTGGAATAAGAAGAAAAAATTACATCAAAAATTACAATCAGGAGAACAACACAAGGCTGATCTGCAAAAACATAGGAAATCATTGTTGTAGTAGCAAAAAACAACAATAGTATACAACAACAATAATAATATGGTAAACAACAACAATAGTGTATATCAGTAGCAATAATACTATATAGCTAGTACATGACACTTATTAATTAATAATTACGCCGAAGGCGTGTCCCTATTTGAGCTTTCCAAGCTCATTTTGTCTGCCAAGGGTCCAAATGCAGCGAGACGACCTGCAAGAAGGTTGGATGATCGCCAATCGTTGATCGAATTTTTCCTTGCATTTAATTTTGAAATTTGGAGTAGGTAGGAATGGTCGTCAACAGAGTTGATTGGACCGCTGCTGGGTTTCCCATTGAATATATTGCAAGCTTCACTAAAAGATTGCAAATTTTGTACAAGATGATTATTTCATATATATTAGCCTCTTTCATTTTTGTTTTAATTTTTCTTGTTCAAATCATGAGACTTTAGATGGGCTTTGTTGCAGAAAACTTATGGACTAAGCTGGGGATGTGGGGAAAGGATTTTCTCAGTGGGGAGGGTGGTTCTGTTTGAAAAGTAATGAAGTAGAGTGCATGAGGATGATTGTTGTCAATATGAGGATCTACTGAACATTTCTGTGACATGAGGTTCCAGTGTTCAATGTACAACATAGCTTTTGTATTGTGGGTTCATGTTCAAAGAGAGGGTGTTTTCAATTTGGATATGAGTGTAAACATGGTGCGTGCAAGAATAGTTTTTTAACATACATTGGTGTTATATGCAGAATATTTGTGTAGTTAATATCCTTTGTGAGGAGAGAATAGTTTGAATTTGGGTATGGAGGTACAAGCTTTGATGTAGTTTAAATTTGTTTGGGGTATGCCTATGGGTGGTATACACAAAACATTTGTATGACTTATCCATTTGGGGAGGATTGAAGCAGTGAGAATGTTATGAATTTGAATGTGTAGATACAAGATTCTTGTGTGATATATCCATGTGGTCAAAAGGGACGTAGATGAGCTGATCTAAATTTGGATGTGGAGAAACAAGGTTTTTTTTTAAGATTAGGTTTTTTGCGAGTAGATGCATAGTTAGGGAATACACAATTTCTCTGTGATAGACACATTTGGGGAGGAGTGAAATAGAGAGATTGATTTGAAATTGGTTGTGAAGAGATGTATGGCTTGTTGAATTAATTTTTCTGTCTTGTGCCCCTCCGTTGTCTGAAGATTTGTGTTATTTGAAGTCGTCGACATTAAATATATGGCTTTTAGGGTGCGAGTTTCCCAAATTGTATATTTACAACTTTCAGTAGAGAAAGAAGCTTCACCTCTTTAGATTGCCCTCTTTTCCTACACCCATGCCCTTGATGTCATCATCTTCAATGCCCTTCAGTAGACATTGCCTCATTGGGATGTGCAAAGGTACCTAGAGGCATGAGTAAACCCTTCTCCTTTTGATTACAGTCGTGAAATCCATTAGAATGGTGGCCAGAAAATGCCATGAGGACCACCAAGGCTTGAAACTTCAATCATCACATTAATTGTTGCATGGGTGTCTTGATCTTTCTTTTTTTATCACTGGAAGTACACGTGAACCTACACCTTTAGGATGAATAGTTGTTTCTAAGCAGGGAAATTTTGATTGAGTAGTTGCAAGGACTTGGATTGTGCAAGGAGGTAGATGGAAGTGAACAGTGCAAGAAAAGTTGGAGATTCAATGTTTGGGGGTCGAGGGTATGGTATACAAGGTACCTAATTAAGAACACATCTGAAATTCTGATCGAGTGGGTATTGGGTTCCATGTACAGTCCGATCAACAATTCATCCTCCCATTGAATTAATCTACTATACAAAACCACATGGCACCCATACTTCTTTTTTTTTAGTAAGTTGTGGGGATATGGGCCCACTCCCTTTATTAAAAGGTAATAAAATTACATAAAACTGCCAAGACGTAGAGGAGCAGAAAGCTACATGAGTCTCTAGAAGAAAAGAGAAGAAAGGGGAGAGCTAAAGAGACCTACAAAAGAAAACACGACTAAAACAAATTTCCAGAATTGATACAATGGTACCCAAGAAGAGAAAAATAGAGCACAACGGCTCAAAGACTATGCCCTACACGTTTTTTGAAAGAGAAGCACCTCCAAAGTCCATTGCCAACTAGCTTCCACCACTTCTAAACCTTCAGTGCGAAGTTTCTCCGCATTAGACTTCCTCCTAGCCTTCACATGGCACCCATACTTTATTAATGTGCCAAATTTTGATTTTCTACTTGGCCTTGAATTACATGCAAGCCCAATGCATGGACATTTATGCTAGTAGATGAAAGGCTGAAGATTGATATTTATGGCCTTCATGAAAAGAGTCCAACTGCCAATATTTGTAAGATTCAGATTCATTTTAGTGAGTTTGAAGTGCATTCTTGAGAGTCTTGGAGTGCATAGTTTTAAATCTAAATTAGACACTGTAGCTTGTGCTACATTATTATCGTTGCTATTCAATGCCATCATAATGGTGTGGGCAAAAAGGCGAGCAAAATTATGGAGTTCTTTTCTTTTGAATTCATTTTAACTGCACTATAGTTGGTAGTGCACATTTTGAATGTGTTTAAAAAGGAGTTAAGGGAGAAGGGTAAATATTTAGTTGGATAAAATAAAGGTATACTATGAAATTTATTCCAAGGATTCACTATGCTGTAGTAGCTAATGTGTATAGCCAATTGTTTAAGTTGACTCAATCAACTATTAAGCAAGGTCATGTGCTCAATAGGAAAGTCTAGCCACTTTAGATAGTTCCTTATTTTTATTTTGTTTGAAGAGCTTGCATGATAGAGATAGGTTAGAATTATCTATTAGTTAATAATAGTATTGTAGAATTAAATACCACTTAATTGCTAAGAAGTATTATATTAAATTTAGATTATTTTTATAATGATAAGGTATGTAATCATAAGTGTCAATGGTCTAATGTAATCAGGATAATATATTCAAGAGAACCTTCATGGTAATAAACATTCATATTGACAGGACCTCCAAAATTTAGATGAATGGTATCATTGCTAAGTGTTGTGATTGCATGCAAGGTACTTATTGAAAAAGATATTAATGATATGGACATTCAAAACATATATTGAACTAAATTGGCATTGTAACACACGCTAAGAAAATTGTAGAACTTGCATCATTTTGCACCTTGCCATCAACAAATCAATTTGTTTAGCTATCTATGACAAGTTAAAAATGGGTGCATTTCGGGGATGTGACATTTTGGTTCAACAAAATCACTTCACACTTATGAACTTTGTAAAACTATGTCCTTCAATTCACGAGATCTTGTCTTGAGCTTCTAGTTTGAATTTTTTGTAGTGGTAGTTGAAGTTCTTGCTTAAAGAGACCCTTATTCTTAGAAGATATCATTGGCAGTATTAATATTTTGGCAGGATTCTTGGTAAATACTTGACTTTATCCACAAATTACATCTATGTTAGAAATTTAATTAAAAGAATCCTATTTATTCTATTTCCAGTGAAGGATACCTTCAATCTTTTATCATTCCAAGTGAATCTCTATTCCCAGGAGAGAACACAAACTATATTATCTTCTAAAACAGTTCCAAATAAACTTGTGGTAAGTCTAGATGTGGAAAGCTTCCATTTATATCTTGCTTGATTTATTTTATTTAGAAATATGTTTGTAAGAGATTGTAATGATCCAAGTTACCACAGTTTCCATGCTAATTCTTGTCAAGATATGTTGGGTCAATGGTGTTTCTGAGTTACATTCTATACTTTTGAAAAAGGACTTTTGCTTGAGTCTCTTTGTCCTATCAATGTCAATACACATTATGTAAGTGGATGCACAACTGTTTTTAAGTCATCACTTCTCCATTGAACCTTTTGTTGAAAAAAAAAAAAATTCCCTAAATGAGCCATCAATTGATCTTATGCAAAAAGATTATTACATATGTAATCTCTTAAGCAATATAATATATTAGGTTGTACATAGGTTGTTAAGCCCCAATTTATATTGAAAAAACAATTAAAATTTATTCTGTACAAAATCCAATGTGTAACCTAAATAAGTTATTGGCATCTTATTTTCATGACCAGTAGAAAATGGGCCTCAAAATAGTCAATTTAGTTAAAATTGGGTGGATATGGGTTGAATAGATTGTTGCAAACTGTAGACTCTGAATGACTGTACAATGATGAAATCGCAACAGTCAAATTGCTTCTAATGATAATCTAAATCATTTCTATAACTCTTCTATTTGTTACAGTGATTTTACCACTTTCAAAATATCTTTCTAATTCAAAGGTTTTGTTTCAGTTGTGTTTCAATCTATGTAAGTGAATGCATATTTGCTAAATGATCTACCATTAAATCTCATGTATCACAGAAATGTATGCCAAAAAAAAACCAATTTTTTCCATAATCAACCTCCACACCTCTTCGGCGTACCCATTGCACACCAAGATGCAATTGCTAGTTAAAATTAATTAAATTTTTCCTAATACTTTATTTATGAACTAATTGAAATTTAAAGCACATACGGTCAAATGTGCATCCAAAATGCTGACTAGATAACACGTTATATCGCATCACAGGTACTTTCAAAAAGGATACGAGCCTGACCACAAGTGCCAGGCAACTATGAAATAATATTTTGCGTGCAACATGATGTTTGCTACCCTTATCTCTATTATATGTAGATGAAATTTGATTGTTCACGGATAATCTACTTGGTTGTCTCTGTGCCACATTCTATTGATTTTACACGTGGGATTTTCTTTGATAAAATTTCGCTTTCGTGAGTCATCCCACAAAGGAATTCGATTTTAAAAACTGAAGGAGAATACTATTTCAATGTCAACTCGTATTACTACCCAATCATGGCATACCCACATATTTGCGATGGAGAATCTTAAAAAATTGAGGCAACCCATTTAAATTAGGCTAGTGGTCCGTATTTTATTGTTGTTCGTTGGTCAGCTGCTTTTTTCCCTGTTTCCAAATGACAGGGTAAAACTTCGACATGGAGATAATATAGTGAAAATAACTGAGATTATCTTATTATTTTCTTTCGGCCACAATCAACTACCCAATTCCGAAAACAGCAAATGCATGTAAATTGGGAGGTAAACTGTGATATCCATTTCAGAGAGAGACATAAACTGCACTTTCAGTCATGGTGGTGGTGGTGGGCATGAAAGCTTTTCACCAATCATCATCAATAACTAAGGCATCCCGCCAAACAAATTTCCAGGTAAACTATTAATGTTCAGGCCTCCGTTTCTTTTTCAGCAAGAAAATACCATGGTTTTCAAGAGAAAAAAAATGTTTTAGGAGCTTTTGAATTTTATGCTATGTTGTTTCAATATTGTTTTATGCTTTAGGTACTTCTTCCTGCCTGTCAAAAAGTTATGGGTAAATTGTGATCACTCTTTGGCAAGAGAACCTGCAAGAGTCAAACCCTTCTTTTGTTTTTCTAGTGATAATATGCCAATCTCTGCCTGTGCACAGAGCACATTTCTCATTCATTGAGGCTCATGTGTTATTTTGTTTGGTTATAAGGTGAGGCCATATGAAATGTCAAACATATCAGATTTCAGCTTTCTCTACTGGACCAAGTTGCTTTACAATGCAGCAATTCCCAGGACATCGAACAGGATTATGCAAAATTAAATAAACATACACCCACAAAAGTTACAAGACGGTAACCTCAGCTTCTTTAAATATTAACATTCGAATAACACAATTTCTGTCTGCCCAAACAATCACATGTCAAACTCTTAGATATAGTTTGCAATTGCATCCATTCTAAATTTAGTTTTCTACATACAACTATAAATGAACATTATATGCTCTATCCATATCTTCTTCAAAATAACAGATTCTATACGCATCACTTATCTGACTTAGTATGCTGCTGCATCACTTTCCTGGTATTAGACAAGTTTTTAAACTGGAGGTGCTCGGATTTCCTAACCTTCTCAGCAGGGTTTGAGTTAAAGTTTCAACTCAATTAGATGGAAATCATAATGTATATATAGCCTGCGGAGCACAATTTGAAAAGTTTTAGCTCCAGTGAAGCACATCCATATCTTCATAAACACTATTTCCACACAATGTGAATAACGTGTTAAAGGTCTGAAATGACACTCTACTTCGTTGATCACACTTGTAATATTTCAAAATCATGAATAAATGCACTCAAAATTGGGCAAAATTTTGCGAATCTAGTAGTCAATTATAGTTACTTTTATGTAAAACTTGCGGAGCTTTTTATCATACGCAAGACGTGAGAAAGACTTGTTTGTCTTTATTAAGATTGGGCTGGTGGTGAATTGTATTGATTACGTGCTACAATTTATAAGCAGGACCTGATTTTCATCACACGAGATCACTAGCATTGTTCTGCTATTTGAAACTTTAATTAGATCAAACTGTCATAATGAATAAATACTAAAGAATTTTGCTGGACGTGCAAATGCCTTTTGACTGTGCCTTATAGTCAATTTATATGTGGTTATGAATAACTTTTGATGTGCACTTGAAAGTTATTTTTTGGCTCTTTGGATTATGTCTTGAGAAGAGTGAGAGATCTGTTGTCAATCTTCATTAGCCAATCAAAATATAAATAGGCAATTTCAAATTTGTCTTCCTTTCTATCTTTGTTGAATGGAGTAGATTTTACACATTTCCTAACAGCAGGGTCAATTCATTACAAAGATCTCATTGCCCTCCTTGCAATTTCCTTTCTGCTCAAGGCTTATATGCATTATGGTAAACCTTCTATTTTTAGATGAAATGGTCCCAAGTTTATAACCTTAGTTTCAGGAATATTGAGAAGTTAAGCAAAATCAATCTCTAGATCAGAGAAGTGAACAAAAACATGCTTCAGTGATATTTAATTTTAGCTGCTGGGATATACTTTGATAAGTTATAGCTGATACAGCAAACAGGCTGGCTGGTTCTTCAGTTAGAAAACCCTGTTATATAAACCTAGCTTGCAATGCCACTTCCATGGCGTGTGATTGTGTTTAAGGTGTTGGGAATACTTGCATCAGTTGACTCCCAAGGCCACTTCCCTATCTTTTTGTGGGGCCTTCCTCCTCTCTTTGCTGTGAGCAACAAAGTCATCCTACAATTTAGTATTTAGAGCACAGGCCAAAGCGTGCATTATTGAATAGAGTTGCAGAATAGTTGCACTTCTTAACAAAAATATTCTTCACATGGCTCCCAAAATGCTGGATCAACTAAGTTCACAATTCTCTATGAAAGGGAGCAGATAGTGGAAACACTTCTTACACTAATCAATAAGGAGAGAAATACCAAAAAAATACTATCAAACAGTTTTAAATGAAATATACACAATGAAATCAATCACCATAGGACACAATGTGGGAAAACCCTTTCGGGAAAAAAATGTAGCTTCTAGATCTTGAACCAATTTATTTACAATACCAATTTTGTTATAATGTATAGGCAGGTTCAAGCCTTCACAAGAGAACAACCAACGCAAGTTTGCAGAAATTTTAGCAACATAATCCCCAAAATTGCATCATCTTATATCTCCGTTAAAGCACCCAAATAAATAGGCTAAGTCCAAACCACAAACCAAGAGTGGTTTCCTAAAACCATGGGAGAACACGACACCCAAAAATGGCACTCAAATCTCTAGGAATTTCAACGCCTAAGACCAATGATAGGTAACAATCTCAAAATAGCATATTTCATATGTGTGTCATAACTCATAACCACCCACCAAACTTGGGTGCCCCATTTGGACTTATTCAACCTTTTCAAATATGCTCTATGGTGCATCATACTTACATGTTATAAGTTGGTAAATATTTCAAGTCCACTATGTAACCTTTCTTTTACATGCTCTTATGTGTTATAGAATCGTCATAAGATATCTTATACATAAATGCTCTTACAATTTCTTAGACAAGTCATAAATGGCAATACATATGGCACATAATGCCAATATGTCATTTCCTCTCCAGCAATTCTTAAAAAGGTGTTTTTAAACACCCTTATTAATTAATATATATTTAAATTTGAAATAATAATAATAAATAAAATATAAATAAAGTATAAATAGGTATAAATATTTGTCTTGCTGGCTGGGGTGAACAATGGAGATTTTGGCATGAATTTGAGTTTAATCTCAAGTAGGCCAGCTGGGATGCAAACCCTAGCTGCCTACCAGGTTAGGACGAAAACCTTGATTTGTAGTCTTGCTTGAATCTTTTTATCTTTTGTTGTTTGTGATCAGAAATCTCGCACAGTTAACCTAGTTATTGCTACCAGGTTGAGCACTGGAATCATTGCAAGGACACAGATTTTAAGGGTTGCTGCTGTCTAAAGTTATTGAGTGCTTGATTTGAGGGGTGAATCAGCATTGACCTAGGGTGACCAGCAGTTTTCAACATACACTTGCAGACTTGAAGGGCAGTTGGCATCAACATCAAGGGCAAATCATCAAGAGGTGATTGTGATACGCAATTCCCAATTAATTTTGACCCATATCTGCAGCGAACCACAGTAAGGATCATGTCTAGGCACCAGAAGGGGGTAATCTGCCCTGGGACGGTCCTTGAGGGCTAGCCCAACACTTTGCATCATAAGTTCCATCCTTCCACACTCACCTACAGCCCTACTGCCACCAGTTTAGGCCATAGATACAGGGTTCGTACCCACAGGCCATGAACCCGGTTCGGGTTCATCTGCGGGTACATGCTGGGTTCATCTGATCATTTATATGGCTTATTTGAATATTTTTCAACTATCAATTGGCATTTAATATTTATCTTTGGCATTTGGCATTGATCAATGATCAAGTATCATACTATGAAATGATTTAGTTTTACAATTCTGTATATTTCTCTTATTTTTTTGTATATATAATATATATATATATATACACACACGTACCCATACGTACCCAAACCCCTAAAAAAAACTTCACATACCCACGTACCGGGTTCTCGTACCCGCATCCGTCCCCAAACCCGAACCGGTAACTTAGGTTTAGGCCAATTAACAGTCAACACATCTGCAAATCAGGTTCCTCTTGTTGTCATAGATCAGATCTGGCCTTTATTTCTGCATACTGGGCCAAGTTTTGGTTTTCAGAAGACTTAGAAATACTGTTGCAGCAGTTTCCAATCAGTATTGTGCTTGTGCTTGGCTTTATAAATCAGATCTAGGGGTTTGTATTACTGTGACACATTTTGGGACCTGTGTTTATCAATTGTACTTAACAGGTCTGACTCCTTTCCCACCACAAGAGTTTCATGATTGGGTGACTGTGTAAATGAGACTTTGAAATAAATACTTTCAGTTATTATCAGCACTTGTTTCTTTTCATAGTTTTCTGTTGTTTAGTTTTTTCTAAAAATCAGAAAATATCAAGGAAAACTCAGTAAATTTCAAAATCTATCTTTTGGGTCATTCTAGTGGTATCAAAGCCACTTTTTTTGCTAGCCTGTGGGTGTGTGGAATGACGATTTATGCAGAAAAGAGATCAGAAAATCAGGTACTAGTGAAGGGAAAATAGTAAGGAAGAGGCCATGGGTGATAGGAATGAAGAAATCAACTTCCAAGATGTCATTATGAAAGAAAACAGAGAGTTGGCTAGAGAATTTTAGTCCGCCATGAGGGAGTCTATGGCAAAAATTGTGAGGACTTTGAAAGGAATGAATCAACAATGGAGTGCTGGGAGATCTAATCCAGATGGTGCTGAAAGAAGTCACTTAGCCAATGATGGGGTTTCAGTCAATCCACTAACTAAAACATTCAGAGCCAAATTTTTGCAAAGAGAAGAAGAGGATCCATTCAAGAAAGTTCAGCAAGTTCCACCAAGACTTGAGGATGATATGGCAATGTATCATTCTAAATATAGTGCCCTAAACCAAACCATTCACTGTGACATGTCATTTATGGAGTATTCTGAATATGAAAACAAGGAATGATCATCATAGGGGAAGAAGATATCAAGATCAACCAAAGAGAGATATACAATAACGGTTAGGAAAAATCACTATACCCACCTTTGATGGATACAATGGGGTCATAGCTAGGGCTTGGTTGCAAAAATTGGATACCTATTTCTCCTTAAATCTCATGTACAATGAGGAAGCAATCAAGTTTGCAACACTTCACCTAGAGGGTGTGGCTCATGAGTGGTGGTACCATGGCATAGTGACCCAAGGACATGGCTCAATCACTACCTCAGAGGAGTTTAGCCAAAGATTGATGGAGAGTTTTGACAGAAAGGATCCAAAGATTCACTTCAAGGAGCTAGCACGATTGAGTTAAGAAGGCATAGTTGAGCGTTATGTGGTAGAATTTTAGAGGCGATTAGTGATGGTTCCAAATGTGACAAAGAGGAGAGTCAGTTTTTTTTGTAGAGGGTCTATCCAAACCACTCAAGGGTTTGGTAAAGGCATTTGATCTAAATTCCTTGCAAGAGGCCATTAGGAAAGCCCTAAATTTGGAGGATTTAGTGACCAAAAACAAATTATACTCCAAGAATGCACCACCGATTCAACATAAGAAGCCTCCTCATAAGAGTTTCTCACAACCTAAGGCCCTACCTCCAAAACCAAACAAAGTTGAGGAATCCAAGAATGAACTTCAAAGGAAAAACTGTGCTTCACTTGTAGAGAGCCACAACAACTAGGTCATAGGTGTTTGGGAAAAGGACAAGTACACTAGATTGAGGTGGTTTCCAATAAGGATTCTAAGGTAGGAGAGTCTAAACCCAAGGTTGTTGTTGATGAGGTGGAGCATGAGGATCAAGGAGGAGAGCATTTGGGTGGCACACTTGCAACACTTTCAGGAACACCTAGATATCATCCTCTTTGGGTTAGAGGAGTCTTGCAAGGGCATAGGGTGATGATAGTTTTGATTGATAGTGGGGCAACCCACAACTTCATTGATGAGGGAATAGTGGTTAAGATGGGTTTGAGGACAAAATAATTTGAGGGATTTAATGTTACAGTGGTTGATGGGTTTAATTTTATATGCAATCGAAGGATTCAACAGTTGGAGTTGACTCTAGGAGGGCACAAGATGCAAGATTTCTTCTATGTGATTGGCATTGGTGAGATGGATTTGGTATTGGGAGTGCAACAGTTGCACTCACTTGATGAGTACACACAAAATTATTAGACTTTGGAGTTGAAATTCAAATTCGATGGGAAGGAGGTAGTTCTTCATGGCCCTTCCAATGGGGGTCTCATGATAGTTTTAGCGAAGAGGATGGAGAGAGATTTTCGTAGAGACCAATTGGCTTGGGTAGCAGAGTGCTTGATTATAGATACATGCTTGTCTAAAGATGGGAGGTCTTATCATGTTGATATCCAATTCATCTTGGATAAACATAGCAAGGTGTTTAGTGAAATTCCTCTAGGTTTACCACTAGATAGGGGTTTTTAGCATGTAATTTGTAATGTCCCGTTTTTGCGTCAGCATAAATTAAATAATTAATTTAATGTTGTCAAGGAAAGGTTAAAATATTAAGACAACTTAAATTAATTATTGGTGCAAAAAAAGTAACTTATGTTTTGGGAAATTAAATAAATTAATTAAGTTACTTTTAAAAAAGTGAATTCTCAAAAGTTAAAATTAAAAGATGGAGAAAATAAATGAGAAATTCAAGAAGGCATGGGGGAGTTAGGCAGTGAGAAGAATAAAAGATCTGGAGAACACAATTTGCAGGGAGGCTTGGTTTTGATCTGATTCTTTGGAGAACTGGTTTGTAGGACTTGAGGACGAAAAACTTGCAAGTTCATTGATTTGGACGAAAACCCAAATCTGTTGCAGGTGGAGCCATACAGGTTTCATACATGAGTCTAATGTTGACAATTCATAAATTTGTGTATTCATTGTTGTGTTTGTGAATAAATGAAATTGATGCTGTATTTATACATGTTTTTGAGAAAAGAAATCTGTGCAGTATTAGGAGGTAATTCTAAGAAGTGTTTATGCGCATCATTGAATTGTTATAATAAAATTCCTGGTTGAGTTGATAAATTTTTTTAAGGCGGGCAATACCATAGACAATTTTCCACTGGCAATTATTACTTCATGCGACAGATTATAGGAGCTTGGCTATCAGGTTAATAATATTCAAATTTGGAGTCTCTCTGAAGGGGCGAAGCATCAAATACTCCAATAGCAAAAGAGTTGAACAAAGTTAACTCTTTGGTTCCATCGTTGAATTAACTCTGCCTCTTTGGTGAAGTCATTTAATATTCCCTGAGCCGTTTTCTATCCTAGAAATGGTCACACCTCTCCAGGAGTCCATTACATCGCACATATTGGTAACACATTAATTGGCGCCGTATATGTCACAAAGGAACAGTGGAGGCGTTAACTCAGGTATATTCAATGGTTTATGTTGATTAATCCTGTCGTTAAAAGAAGAGACTTGCAGTTCAAATCAAGACACAAGGAAAATGGTGGCTATTGAGCATCTCACAAAAAGTCAAATGAAGCGACGTGGGTATTGCAAACCAAAATTGGTGATTAATCTCTTGCTTCTGGGTGGTCCATAGCAAAGGAGCTGCCTCACATGTAGTATCGGGCTTATAATAATAATCAAGACCTCTTCAAAATTTCATCCCCGAAAAGAGCATTTTATAATATAAGGTAAGCCTTTAATCTAAATAATGATACATCCCTGGGCGGTAATATAACAGGGAGAGTTTGTGGGTCCCACTGTTGGAGATATGGGAAATTATTGAAGGCTAAGTATTGTGAAACACATTCTTGGAGGCTATGCGATTAAATGAATTTAAGAATTCATTGGAGAATTAATGATTAAGAGTGGCAATTCCAAACCATGGCATTAATCGAATGTTTATTTCTGGAGACTGGGATTATTTATATTGCAAAAATATTGGGCGTGATATTCTATTGACTTTGCTTGGAGCCGTCATGTAATGAGCCGCTTGGCTATTAAGAGGTTTGGAGATTTATTTGAAGTCAAGCTATCTACTCTTTGCCGCTACCTTGTAACTTGATGTTAGTTGCTACAGTTGTGTTAGGAATTGGATGTTTGAAAAATTATATATTGGTTGCTTGTAGTTTCAACGGAATTTGTATATTATATGAATCGTGGTATGAAGGGTGTTGCGTAAACAAGGGAGTCGGGTTGTCTTAAAAGGGAATATCAAGGCTCTTAGTTTATCGTTGTGGAGTATTGTGAGCCCTGCCTTAGCTGTGATATTTCTAAGGTGTTAATTGGTGTTAATTGTTTTATACAATTTCAGGATTTCATGGTTGCTGGTTGTTGGTTGGAAATTTTGTATTCTTGTGAAAGTATACAAAATAATGATTTCAACCACAGTACGTGAGATTAAACTCTCCTAATTTAGGGAAGGCTCCCCCTTTAGTTAAATAAATTTGATATGGGTAGGATAGCAATCGTTCATCTTATTTCAAGAAAGATTACGTTCTTCTGTCTTCACAGAAAAGAAACAGTATATGCGGATGAAACCTATTACAGCAGCAATACAGTAGAATAAAGAAAGAGGAAATAAAGTTTCCTGAAAGTACAAAGACTTTCGTTACTTCCTCTGGGACGGGAAAACAATCGATAAGCACAAAGTCTTGAGGAATGAGATCCTATCTACCCTTTTCAGAATAATTATTTAATGAAAACATACAACATAAAACAGCTCAAAGTCTGTAATTACGATGTATCTTTTGATTACTCTAAATGAGAAATACTACGAGCACAAAGACTTATAATTCTTCTCAATTTCTAATACTAACTATGAATTCAATCTTCACATTTACAGCACAAAGACTGCAGATATTTAAATCGAATCTCTCTTCAGCAATATTCTACAATTTTCAAGTAATCACAAAATGATGCTCCGAAATGACACAAGAACATAAAGGGTGCAAAATAAGAATTCAGCTCAAAGTCTGAAATTCTGATTTCTTGATATTACTTGAAAATTCACAATTATCAACTATAAAGCTCAAAGACTTTATGAGTATAAAATTCTGCAGAGTTTTCTTGCTTGCTAAAAAGATATCAAATTACAATAGACTCCTCAAGTATTTATAGGAGGAAGGTCTGGAGAAAAAGGTGGGAGGATCTCAACAAACTTGAGAAAATCTCTCAACCGATAACTAATTGCAATTGACTTATTCAAAATTACAATCCAAATTGTGATTTGTTTTGTAAGATTTTACATGTAATTACATTTTTCAAAACTGCAAGGAAAGAACACTTGCAATTGCAAAATTTGTTTTTACATATATTTTGTCGAAAGTAAAATACATAAAACAACCTAAAATTTTAATTTGCTTCATTCCTATCTTTGAAAGATAAGAATTTGCTGATGATTGTCTGCAATTCATTCGGATCAGGACCCAATGTGTTCTTGGCTACTACAACTGTCTTCAAGATTACATCAAAGTATCTGATTGTTGCAAGTCTATGTTCTTCATAAGTAGTTTGTATTTTATCAAGGATTATCTGATGATTAATAAATTTGTGAATCGAATCCATGGTAAAATGCTCTGATTCCAATTGTTGACGAAGATTGGCTGCCATTTCTGTAGTAACTAAATCAGCTGCAAGTAATTCATCTTCTTGATTCAAAACTGTACAAGAGATTTTCTCAAAACTTGAAAGAATATCCTGCTGAACTTCATCATTCATTTCTAATGTGGCCTGGATATCTTTGATAAGATCTTGAATAACCAATGACTTATTCGTCATAAGTTCTTCAAATTCTATGTATTTTTCTCTGTTTGGTAGAATTGAGTTGCTGCATAGAATTTGTAACTTGATTTGATCTATCTCATGCCAGATTTTTAAATCTTTTTCAAGCGATTCCAAACTCTGCTTGAAGGCTTCCAAAGTCTGATTTAGCTTTATTTTGGCTATTCTGACATTTTTGAGAACTTGCAAGGTCTTTTCAATCATTGGAATACTTTGATCAATCAGTTGAGTTACCCACGAATCAACTGCTTTGGCCTTTTGTGCAATTCTTTCTAATTGCCTAACTGATTCATTAGGATGAGCTGCAGATTGAGAACCAACTGCTTCTGATGATCCAGTAATCCCTTGAATAACTGAAATTAGCTGATCATTGTCTTCCTTGAGCTTTTCCTTTTTGGCTAGAAGTTCATTATAGCTTTGTGCCAAAATCGTTACTGAACTCTGAGCATCTTGCATCATATTGGCATGAGTCTGCTTGCCCAATTCCACCCTAGTGAACCTGTAATCAGACACCTGCATCTCTTCATGTGGTTTATCAACAAGAGGCTTCTGCAATCTCAGCATATTTCATTTTATTGCTGTCAACAAACACTTGTGAGACTGTTTTTGCTTTCTTTGCAACCATTGGTTTTGATTTCTTCAATTTTTGGAAATCAAAAATATCAGGAGACACTGCTTGTTTCTTTCTTTTGGGAGCAATTGAATTCAACCATGGAGGAAGATCCAAAGTTGTCACATCTGAAATAGCAACTGTAGTCTCCGTAGAAATAGATTCAGTTTGTGTTACAACTGAAATTCTAGATGGTGCCTCAGTTTGTATAGCAACTATGTTTTGCTCAGAAGACAAATTACAACTAGGATTAGCCATGAAACAATCAAAGCTTGTTACAGATGTATCAATCTCTGGAAGAGTTATTTCTGACATGGCTGAAAAGATTGGATTTGCATCAAAGATACTCTCCAAGTTATTGGGTAAGCTTCTTACGGGAGTATTCACTATTGATAAAGACTGATGACTAGTCCCTTGAGGTGGAATAGAAGGAACAAATACTGTGGAAAAGGAATCGACATCACTGTCGATAGGGGATATAGGAGATATGGCTGATTCTGGTATTGGAGCTTCAATGTGAGGAGTTATCTCACTTAGAATGGTAGAGGTTACAAGAACCTCGTCTTTTTCTTGCTGATCTAATACCTGAATCTGCATTTCATTGACTTCTTTTCCCTTTGATGTTTCCTTTTCCAATGGTTGTTCTGCAGCTCGGCTTACCTTCAACTTAATTCTAGTACCCGAAGAAGAAGCTCCTTCTTTTGATTGCTCTCTAATTTCTGACTTCAAACCTTTAGGACCAGCTGGATCATCTTCAGCCCTAACTTTGATTTTAACAGTCTTAACACCTATGCTTTTAAGCCAAGCGTTGGTGTTTGCCAAGACTGATTGAAATCTATCAAAGATAGAGACAGATTCCTTTTGAGACCACTGGATTGGAGGAATGGGCGCATTAGCAACTCCTTGTTCTTCGTATTCAGGATCTAAAACCTGTCTATCATCAATTACACCTTCTGGAATTAAGGTCAGATTTAGATCAATAATTTGCTCCAATGTAAGTCTGCAATAATCCATTCTGTATATATCTTTTTCTGTCCGGAGGTCTGCCCAAATGTCTTCAATGCGGTGGACATGAGTGAAAGCTCTTTTAATTTTGTCTTTCATCCTTCTATAATCAAAATCCACTCTTGCCTGGAATCTTTTCAATGTTATTTCCTGAAGTTCAGTTTCCATTGCTTTGGCTCTTGAAGAAGTTGTCAAAGAATACCTCCCAATTATCAATGGATTATGTGATGAAATACTGACTCCAGTCTTGTGTTGTGAAACTTGACGTGCATGCACTACCATCAGCTGCCTTCCTAGCTCCATCAGAATAATCTTATCAGTCGGATACCTTGGAAGCATATAAGGTTGGTCTTCAAAGCAGCCGACTCTCATATAAGTGAAGGTAGGGAATTGAAGAAACAAGCAGCCATACTCATTTACTTTATTCCAAGCTGCCTCAGATACCCTGTTGTTTACCAATGCTTTGTCAAATAAACACATAAAATAACCAAAGAAAGCATCTTGAACTCTTCTATAATGCGCTCGACTTGGAATAAAAGTCAGCTGATCATAATACTCCCATACAGGCACCAACGATCTGTCACCTTGAGGAGATAGGCCTGGAAAATGCCTCAATGAAGCTGCTATAGAAACCAAATATGAGTTCATATAGAAGGTAAGAGTGGTAGGGACTTGTGCAAGCTGTTCACACAAACTGTCACTGATTATTTCTCCCCAGAATATTGGATGCTGTGCTTTTCTAATAACCACCATGAACTTATACATCCAGTTTTCAAACACTCTAGAAACCTTCAACCCTGCTATTCTGCTCAGAAGAGTGATCATATCATTAATTTCCTCTTTAAAATCAGACCGATACAACTTAGGTATCCGGGTCACACAAGGTCTTGATTTGAGAAGCCATTTAGAATTGATATGTTTGATACAATCACTCTTTTTCTGCTCGAAATGTTTGTGAGCACTCTTCAATGTGATCTCTGAATATGTAGTAGCATCAGGAACTCTGAAAATTCTGTTGATTGTCTCAGCATCAAGTCTGATAACCACATTGCCATCATCGTCTTTGATAGTTCTGGATTCTTTATCAAAGTGTGCTGCACACGCAAGGACGAATTCAGGTTCAAGGGCAGCAACAGGAAAAGAAGACACTAGATGAATATGACTCCTCAGCAATTTCTGCATATCAGAAGAAGTAGATTTCTCAGCTCTCCCAAGAAACTCGGACATATCAATATGCCCAATTTCTGTGTCTTTAATCTCGTCGATATTCGAAACCACATGAGATGGAGAAATCTCATTTTGATATTTATCAAACTTGTATTTCATCTTCTTGCTTTTAGGAGAAGTTGGTTCGTCTGTCATTGAACAATGAAATGGTCTTTAGAAAAATGATGGAAAGCGGATGTTGAAGACGAATTCGGAATTTAATGGAATGATGGTAGTCAAAACAACGTCTTGTCTTCTTGAAACAGCAAGACAAAGAGATTTTTGGCTTGGATTTTGAAGTTATATCAAAAAAAGGTTCGACTTTTGAGTTTTTTTAAAAAGCATTTCGGGTTTTTCTATGACTTCAACAATTTCGGAACTTTTGGAAGTTTTAGCAATTTTTGCTTTTTGTAATTTCGGGATTTTAAAGAGCTTTTAGCAATTTTACAAAAGGCAGTTGGAATTAACAATTTTTATAATTTTGCAATTTTGAAAATTGTAATTCCAATTGTAAATCCCGACTTGCATTTTTGAGCTAAAAACCCGAAATGTGAGTGAAGGAGAAACTTGTAACTTTGTGAAAAAATGACAATGGAGGATTAGAGGTGGATGAATGGAAACAAAATGGTACTGGTAAAAACTTTATTGCTGGAATGAATGGTAAAATGAAAAATGCGTTTTCAGTGTATAAGGCGAAAAATGGAAAATACGTTATATGAAGTTTAAGGATGAAGGTGTATGGAAGGATACATGGTTTATGAAAGGTTTATGATAAAAAAGAAATGCGTATTAAGTGAAGACAGGTTAAATATGAGTGAAAAAGCATTTATGAAGATAGACGATAACAATGAAAACGCGTTTTTGTAAAACAAAAACGAATACCAACAAAAATATGTATAAACGAGTATTGGATAAGGCGAATGGGAGTAAAAACGCGTTTTGAAAAACAAAAACAACTAATGGCGAATGGAAATAAGAAAATAAAAGGCGAATGAGTTCATATCTCAACATGAAACAGAAAAACGTGTAAAGGAAAAAAAAAACGCGTTTTCAAGAGAAAACGTAGGAATCAAAAGCTAAATGTATAAATGCAGAACACGTTTATACAAAGAAATAAATCACAGAAAATGCTGAAAAAGAGACAGAAAGAAATAACATACCTGGAAACAAGTTCGCAAATAAGAATAACGATGGAGAAAACCTAAACGCGGTTCAGAAAACGAAAGAACAATGACTATTTACTAAGGAAAAATCCGATTTTCAAGCTTTAAGATTAATGGAATCTCCATGAAACAGGGAAGACAAATCAAATAGAACTCAAATAGCTTGAAACAGAATAGCGTCGGATTTTTTAAAGTCCATTGCAATGTAAAATGTCAATAAAACATGAAATCGGGTTTTAAAGAAGTCATAACAAATTCTTTTTGCAAAATCGGGTCTTTTTGATCATGTAGCAATTTTGTAAAAAGCAAATCGGGTTTTTAAAGCCACATAACAATTTTGCTTTTTGTCAAAACATAAAGACTTAACAAAAATTCGGACTTTTAGAGTCACTTAAGCAATTTCGGGATTTTAAAGAACTTTAGCAATTTTGTCTTTAAGTTAAAATTCCCTTTTTGCTGAGTTGCTCCAAAAACCCGAATTTGGTCAAAAAGACACTAAAAATGACTCAGAAATTGACAAAAACGGAAACGAAAGAGGGAAAAAGAGTAGCCCAAAGGTTAATAAACTTAAAACTGAGATTTGTCACTCTTTGCACCTCGTAATGCGTGCCTTAGAGAAGAAAAATCTCAAATTTTATGAAAATTTTGATTGGTTATCCAAATTTTTAAAATGAGTCAAAAATTCAGGATAACACTGGTAAAATCTAGAACCTGCTTGAAGTCATGGGGAAGGAATGAATTTTCAGACTGCAATAAGCTAGCTGAAATCTTCAGATAATACACGACTCTTGTACTTCAGTATATTCCAGGTCAGAGAAAAGTATCTTTTATTGAACTCATTAAAAACTCATGTATGATTTGTAATTCTGTACTCATTCTCTATTCGATAATATATTATCATCGAGGTATTGCTATCGGTGCTTGTATATGAGAACTTCCTGAATATAATGAATGATGTATATATTGTGAATGTAATACATGAATTATCTGTCAAGGTGTGAAAGTGAAACAAATCTGATTATAAACTCAGACCAGCAGCAACAAAGAAATGTTTGACAAAATGTCTGAGACGTTTGATTGGTAAAAATCGAAAAAAATTGTATGCCAAACTAGGGTGCACACTACATAATTGAGCTAGAGGAAGGAGCAAAACCCATCATCACTACACCATTGTCATCCTAGGAGGTACAAGGAGGAGATTGAGATGACAATTAAGGAGTTTTTGGACATGGGACACATACGTCCTAGCTCTAGCCCATTTGCTTCTTCTATGGTGTTGGTCAAGATAAAAGGTGGTACCTTGAGGATGAGCATTGATTATAAGGCCCTTAACAAAAAGACAATCAAGAATCGCTACCCCATACCCAAGATTGATGAGTTGATAGATGAGCTTCATGGAGTGATGTACTTCACCAAGATTGATTTACAGTCAGGGTATCATCAAATAAAGGTTAGATATGAGAATGTGCGGAAAACAACTTTCAGGTGTCATTATGGACACTATGAGTTCTTGGTCATGCCATTTGGGTTGACCAACGCACCTGCCACTTTTTAATCATGCATGAATTAGGTATTTATTTTACAATTAAGGAAATTTGTGTTGGTTTTCTTTGATGATATCTTGATCTACAGTAAGACATGGGAGGATCACTTGAAGCACATTAATGAGGTTCTTGGCGTACTAGAGCAGCATTCATTCTACGCTAAAGCATCCAAATGTGAGTTTGGTTTGACGGAGATATTGTATTTGTGGCATAAGATTTGTGCTCAAGGGGTTAGCATGGATGAGAAGAAGATCAAGGCAATAAGGGTTTGGCTTAGGCCTAAGACTGTTTCACATTTAAGGTGATTTGTGGGACTTTGCAGCTATTATAGGAGGTTTGCCAAGGGGTTTTCACAACTTGCAGCCCCATTGACAAATTTGATGAAGAAGAGGGCTTTCTCTTGGAACACTACAACACAAAGTGCTTTTGACAAGCTCAAGGAGGTACGAGTTCATTTCTTGTTTTTGCTATTCCAAAACTTTAACTTCCTTTTGTTTTAGAATGTGATGCTTCAGGAGAGTAGATTGGAGCAATTTTGATGCATTATAGACACCTTGTAGCATTTGAGAGTAAGAAGCTCAAGGAAATGGAGAAGAGATTCTCCATGTATGACAAAGAGATGTTGGCCATTATGCATGCAGTAGCCAAATTCAGACAATACTTGGTTTGTGGGAAGTTTGTGGTGAAAATCATAACAGCTTGAAGTTCTTCTTCAATTAGAAGGATTTGAATGATAGACCAAAAAAATGGGTAAGTAAGCTACAAGCCTATAATTTTGACGTTGACTATGTTAAGGGAAAAAATAATGTGGTGGTGGATGCACTCTCTAGGAAACCTTGTTTAGGTTCTATGACTAATATATTTGTTGATTGCAAGGTTTCTATATTAGCTGAATATGCTAGGAACACATTTTCTATTGACGTTTTGGATGGGAAGCTACAAGATGATAGGTACAAAATGGTTGATGAGATCATTCTTTATAAGGACTAGGTGTATCTTGTACTAGAATCAAAGGTGAAGGAGAGAATTTTGAGGGCATGTCATGACACATCTCTTGTTAGTCACCCAATGTACTATAAGACATACAAGCAGGTAAGGGCTCACATTTCTCTTGGAAGGGGCTCAAAAGTGATTCTTGAGGCATGTTAGGGAGTGTTTGGTTTACCAACAAAACAAAACATAGTATGCATTTCCAGCTAGTTTGCTGTAGCCCCTGCCCATTCCGAATCAGAAATGGGAGAGTATCTCCATGGATTTCATCATAGGTTTCCTGAAGGTGCAAGGTAAGGATTGCATCTATGTAATTGTTGATAGACTCACTAAATATGCCCAATTTAATGCTATACCTTCAAAGTACAAGGCTCCACAAGTGGTTGATTTGTTCTTTAGAGAGATTTTAAAACTTCATGGGCTGCCAAGGAACATCGCAAGTGATAGGGACAACAGATTTATCAACTTGTTTTGGAAAGAACTTTTTTAATTGACAAGTATGGAGCTAACCCCAAGCAATAGTTATCATCCTCAAACTGATGGGAAAATGGAAAAATGGATAGAAAGGTATTTGAGAAACTATGTTACGGGGTAGCAAACAACTTGGGTTAAGTGGTTCCGCCTTGGGGAGTATTGCTACAATTCTCCTCATCGCATGTCTATAGGTATGACTCCTTTCAAGGCTATCTATGGTTATGATGCTATTTCTTTCATGAATTAAATTCTCACGGATAGTAGAGTTCCTGGGGCTAGAGATTGGGTACAACAGAGCATAGACATCATGAATGCACTCAAAGAAAACCTACAATAGTCCCAAAACCAACAAAAAATTTATTTTGATTGCCACTAAGTAGAGAGAGTTTTTGAGGTGGGAGACATGGTCTTCTTGAGGCTACAACCCTATAGACAATCTTCCCTCAAGGGAAGTGGTACGGAGAAACTCAAGCCATGTTTTAAAGGTCCCTACAAGGTCATAAGGAGGATTAGTGAGGTAAGCAAAAATTGTGATTAATCGTAAAAATTGAAAATCGCTAGGTTTGCCTATTTTCCCCCATTAAATTGTGATTTTTAGCAAAATTGTTGACTCACAATTTTCAAAGAGTTTTTAGTGTGTAAATACATTGAAATCCAAAAAAAATGAGGTAAAAGAACAACAAAATAATCACTAGCGCAATGATGCTAGGGTTTCAAGAAATTTCATGGGTTTAGGAAAATGAGTTACAACACTACATTGTTCTTTTGGGCCATTGGCTTTCCATGGAGTTGTAGTACCCATTGTCGTTGTGCAAGCTGCAAGGACCTATGGCCCATGGGGCCGAGACCTTGTGCAGCAAGGCACACACTACAAGGCGTCAACCTTGTTCGTCGCACCCTAATATATATTTTTTGACTTAATTTTTTAAAATTTAGTTTTCTTTCTTTTTCTTTTTAATTTATATTTGAACTATAATTATTAATAATAATATAATAATTATATATTACAGAATATATGATTATAATAATATTAATTATTATATTATATAATAATTATAATAATACAGTAATATAATAATAATATAATTATAATTAATATATTATAATTATGTTATAATATTATAATAATATATATATATATATATTTGATCAATGAGAAGGCTTTAGGGAGCCATACCCCAATATAAGAGATCGCAAAAAAATTACCAAAATTGGCTGCTGCTCCTGCGGAGGGCCATATATATTATCCACATCAGATTTACAAATAACTATTATATTCAAAATGTTGATGAAACAACTACATTTGAGAGCATAGGACTTAAATAATAACTATTATTCTAATACAGTTTATCACCTATATTACCCTACTACATTCACATGGCAACTTCAACTTTCTCCTCCTTAGACTCAAAACAGGGCTCAAAAGCAAACGACCAGTTGAGGGAATTCGGGATAGCAACACTAGTGATGGTTTTTATGAAATCCAAACTCCAGCGAGCTCGGTGCAGTTGTTCATTCCCATCATCTCCCATGGATTTGATTAAGAAGGGAGTTTAGGGCCCATTATAATTAGGGTGCACCATAAGCCACACCCCCACATCACTTTGGAGCCCTAACCCCAACACCGTACGGTCCAAGGTGGATTTAGGTGCTACCTAACATTTAGGATGAATGAAAGCCACAAACACCTTTAAGACAATGGTTTTATCTTCTCCAAGATCAAGCACAACAACAACAAACTGGGATGAAATGACAGTATTAACTCTATACCTGACTACATCCATCAAGAAGGCCTTCCCAAGCACCATCTTGATAGCCTCCAGAACAATGGTGGAATTTGTTTTGAAGATCTTCAATCTCAACTTTGAAATAGCACCATTAAATCTATTTGCTGCTTCTAGGCTAGAAGATATTGTCGGCTCCATCTTCACAACAAGAAATTTTTTGCAAATTTCGAATGGGGATCTTCTCTATATGTAATAGCATCGACATGACCAAAAAAGATTGCTCGCATGCCCCAAAACTCTCCCTGTTAGAACCAGAGACCATCCATAGGTACTTCACATGCTTGGAATATTATTAGAAAGGGAACGAAGGGGAATAATTAATAAGATCTCCCTTGCATGAAAAAACTTTTGCGAGCCCACATCGCAACACCTTTAAATGCACCTCCGACACATCAACCACCTCATTAACCAATTCGTCCGCCTCCTTATTTGCCTCCCTATACACGTGATTGACTTTGAACTCCTCAAAATTCTTTAGCAAATTCAAGCATCCTCTCAATGTGCTATTGAGCTTCTCGTTACTTAGCTTCTCCACTCAAATTGCACTAATGGTGAGAAGGGAATCCCCTTCAATAATATTTTTTTTAATACCAAGCTTCAGACCCTCTTGTAGACCATGCCAAATTGCCTACAAATAAAATATATTATTATATTATAATAGTATAATAATTATTATAATATAATTATAATAATGCTATGTTGCAGGGTTCGTACCCACAGGCCCCGAACCTGGTTCTGGTACGCACCCGGTTCGGGTTCGTCTGCGGGTACGTGTTGGGTACGCATAGGGTGTGTGCCCAGCACTGTGGGTTCACTAGGGTGCGCGCACCCGCGCACCCTGGTGAACCCACAATGCTGGGCACGCACCCTGTGCGTACCCAGCACGCACCCAGCACGAACCTGGGCGAACCTTTGATGATTGATGACTTAAATGTGTGCACCTCTGTGAGAAACGTGAATGAGAAGTCTGATATACTTCCTCTAGGAATGCAGAGGTATAGAACAGTCTAATATAATAGATTTATTTTGTAAATCAGACATCATTGATGATCATAATACTGTTGTTTCTTAGTATTACCAGTCTGAAATCTGAATGTAGTTTATTGTTCTTCCTTCCTGAGTCTCAACACCATATAACAGGGTAAACAGTAATGCCAAACAGTGTTCAAGGACCTGAAATTACAATTCTAGTTGTGCTTAGTCTGCTCAGATCAGTATAAATGTAATGATCAGATTTGGGATAATCAGATTTATACATTCACTGTTTATGAAAGCATATTCTTATCATTTGCTTCATGCCATGATTTAAGTTTGATAGAAATAGAATATCCAACAAACTGGTAAAACAATTGTAAAAACATCATTCATCTTGGTAGAGATTTCACATTCTCTAATTTTTCACATAAGGAAAATCAATTGAATCATGTTTCATGAACTACATTTTGTAATTCAGTAATTGTGATGATTTCCATTGGAATAGTGAACATAGACGTATATGATATCATTGCTATGGCTTATTTGAATATTTTTCAACTATCAATTGGCATTTAATATTTATCTTTGGCATTTGGCATTGTTCAATGATCAAGTATCATACTATGAAATGATTTAGACTTTTAGTTTTACAATTCTGTATATTTCTCTTATTTTTTTGTATATATATATATATACACACACACACACGTACCCATACGTACCCAAACCCCTAAAAAAAAATTTCACGTACCCACGTACCGGGTTCTCGTACCCGCACCCGTCCCCGAACCCGAACCGGTAACTTAGTAATAATGTTACAATTAAATATAATATTATAATTAAATATAATATTATATTATATTATTATTTTTTAAAATCCAATATTTTCCCGATATTTTCTCGTTTAAATCCTGATTTTTTCAAAAAAACTTATATTTTTGATTTGCCATTTTTTCCTCAAATGATTTTTGCTGCTATGGGCGTATGAGCTAGAACTTCCAGTAAACAATAGAATTCACAATGTTTTTCACGTATCATGCTTGAAGAAGGCCCTTGGACAACAAGTTACACCTTCACTTGAGCTGTCACCACTTGATAATGAAGGTAAGTTGATTTTGAAGCCCAAAGCCATCTCTAACATGAGGGAAAAGAAGTTGAGAAACAAGGTTATTCCAGAATATTTGGTAAAATGGAAGAATCTTCCACTTGAGGATGCTACATGGGAGGGAATGGAGATTTTTGAATGCTTGAGCTTGAAATTGCTTGACGGCAAGCAATTTAGGGAAGGGAGGACTGTCATATCCCTTCCTTAGCCAGGTCAGCCTAGCAATTCCTAAAAGGCGTTTTTAAACACCCTTATTAACTATATATTTAAATTTAAAATAATAATAAATTGAATTTAAATAAAATAAAATTTAAATTTCAATTTAGGCGTCACATTTGGGCCCTATCCCCTTGCACAAATAGGTATAAATATTTGTCTTGCTGGTTGGGGCGACCACATGGAGATTTTGGTGTGAATTTGAGTTTAATCTCAAGCAGGTGAGCTGGGATGCAAATCCTAGCTGCCTACCCAGGTCAGGATGAAAACCCTGATTTGGACTCTTGATTAAATCTTTTTATCTTCTGTTGTTTATGATCTTAATCTTTCACAGTTAACCTAGTTATTACTACCAGGTTGAGCACTGGAATCATTGCAAGCACACAGATTTTAAGGGTTGCTGCTGTCTGAAGTTATTGAGTGCTTGATTTGAGGGGCAACTCAGCATTGACCTAGGGCGACCAGCAGTTTTTAACATACACTTGCAGACTTGACGGGATTTGGCATCAACATCAAGGGAAAATCATCAAGAGGTGATTGTGATCTGCAATTCCCAATCAATTGTAAACCCATATCTGGCAACGAACCACAATGAGGACCATTTCTAGACACCAGAAGGGGGTAATCTGCCCTAGGATGGCCCTTGAGGGCCAGCGTAGCACTTTGCATCCTAAGTTCCAGCTTTCCACACTCACCTACAGCCCTACTGCCATCAGTTTAGGCCAACAAACAGTCAACACGTCTGCAAATTAGGTTCCTCTTGATGTCATAGATCAGATCTGGCCTTTATTTCTGTATACTGGGCCAAGTTTTGGTTTTCAGCAGACTCAGAAATATTGTTGCAGCAGTTTCCAATCAGTATTGTGCTTGTACTTGGTATTACACATCAGATCTAGGGGTTTGTATTGCTGTGACACATTTTGAGACCTTTGTTTATCAATTGTACTGAACAGGTCTGACTCCTTTCCCACCACAAGGGTTTCATGATTTGGTGACTACGTAAATAAGACTTTGAAATAAATATTTTCAGTTATTATTAGCATTTATTTCTTTCCCTAGTTTGCTGTTGTTTAGTTTTTTCTAAAATCAGAAAATATCAAGGGAAATTCAGTAAATTTCAAGATCTATCTTTTGGGTCATTACATGAAACAAAGTGGAATGTCTTTTTCCAAGAGGGCTTTTAAATAATTAATAAATAAATAATAAATCCATTGTTAGGATTGCCAGGTGTACAACACACCTTCCCCAACATTCTCTCACTAGTCATATAGCTTGCAAGCAAAAAAAATCACCTATAATCTATAAACTAACTGCTAGAGGCTGAGAGTCCCATAGACTCATTGCACCACTTGAACTTCTCTATGCTCAAAGTCTTCCTCAATGCACCTGCAACATTCACCAAAGACTCAACCTTTTCAAGCCTTATCTTTAATCCTTTGTCATGTCATAAACAAAATGGTACTAAACATTTATATGCTTTGTTTGTGTGTGAAAGGTTGGGTTCTTTGCCAAGTTGATAGTACTCTGACTATCACATCCAATTTAAATTGCTTCTTGACTTAGCCCAACATCTAAACACAATCTTTAAAGCCAAATTGCCTCCTTATAGGCATGAGTAGCTGCCATGTACTCTGCCTCTATTGTGGATAAAGCAACCACAACTTGTTGCTTGCTCATCCAATTGGTTGCACCACCAAACAAGTCAAAACATAACCATTGACATCTCTTCTGTTGTCCACATCTCTTTCCCAATTTGAGTCAACAAATCCCTAGATCTTCGAGTGTTGCAAGTACTCCCTTGCATTGCTGTAGCCTGTAGGTACCACCAACACTACTTTGCTATAAGTGACCTTTGCTCCTTTGTTGCAAGTGACCTACAGTACCATTATGGTATCATATAGAGTACTTTTAAGAACCACAAAAATATCGTAAGACTCTCTTCTCTACTGCCCAATGGTCCCTGTTAGTATTAACCATAAATTGGCTTAAGACTCCCATTGCTCAGACAATGTTTGGTTTGCTGTATCTTCATCAGCTATGGCAATAGTGATAGAAGGCATAGAAAACCAACCACCCAACACACAGACCCAACCACTACTCGGCTAGTCCCTCCCACTTCTCGATGAGAAGATTCAAGACATCATCACCCACCCATTTAGGTCCCTCTCCTCTAGTCTTCTTCTCCACTTCCTCTTTGAGTACCTTAGAGAGAGTGACAACGGACCTGTGGATGATTTTTATCGTGAAGCGTGTCAGCCGAGTAAACTTCTGTTCTAGTTTGTCAACCCGAGCCTGCAGTTTGTTGAAATCCTCGTCCTTGCCATTAGCTCCCTTAATCGCCTCCTCCCCCCAACCATGTGGTCCGAAGACCGAGTGGTGGAATCCTCTTTTATCATTTTGTTCAATTCTAAGAAGTGGCTGGGGCCTTCGACAAACTCATCTAATTCCTCAACAGTATCCTATCGCTTACACATCCTGTTGCCATCACTCTGCTCCGAGCTGCTAGATATCTCGTTAATCGACACCTCTTTCTTGTTTTTGGCCAACTTGTGAGACCTTCTAACACTGGTTTACTTTGTCCCAATATCCACACTCGCCGCCACCACAGTATCACCTTTAGAATCTCTGTCCATAGGACTCCCTCCCTTGTTGTCTGTGTTTGGCATCTCCACATGACATCGGGTGTCTTTTTTGTCCTTAGTCTTGGCCGTTGGCTTGCTGTCCTTCTTGGTAGGGGCATTTTTTAACTCATAGAGCATGACTACCACCTTTGACTGGGCTAAACCCGCACCCTCGTTCTTTTTGGTAGGGGGTTTGGATTTAGGGACATCTTTAGGTTCATCTTGCATAGAGGGGTTCTTCCTTTTTGGTTTGACAGAAGCAGCAGGGGAAGGTTTTTCAATAGAGTAGTTAGAAGGTTCCTACTCTTCAACATGGACAACAGATATAGGCTTGGGGAGGCAAAGTGTTAAATGAAAATGGTAGAGCCGAAGTATGAGGCCTTGGTGTAAAGGCAAAGGTGGCGGCGTTTCAGGGTCCAAAGAAACAAAATCAAGGGTTTCCTTAATCGAGCTTTCCAGAGAGGAAAGTAGATAAAAAGGAAAACTTATAAGCATTTTGTTCCTAAAATGGTTAAGTAATGGCAGATGGTAGAAATAGAAGACTTTAAATCTCCCCTCTAAAGTAACATACTTCATGATAGCTAAGAAAACTTGATCCCATGGCTTTGGATGCATCTCCCTTTCGAACCCTGAATGCTTTTTGACAGGCTTCTTGTTCCCCTTGAAGAAAGCATTGAGGCTCTCTAAATCTTGCACCTTGGTGTGCTTCCTGAGTTTCTGGCCGATGCAGGATAGGTCCGTCGCCTTGGCGATAACCTCCTCATTAACTTCAAAGGAGATTTCGCCAATAGTGACTCTCCTGTCACTCCAAGAACTAGCTAATTGCGCTGATAGCGTCACACTGTGACCCACTAGGCTCTCCATATGGGGCACAATTCCTCCCTCCATGTAGATGTGCCAAACTATAGGGTCTTTGTGGAATTCATCGCAGGAATCCGGCTCGGTCCGAACCCTATCACTTCCCATCTCTTCACATTGAACAATGCAACTTACCAAAAAACCAAAGTTAGCAAAATTTCAAATTGGCTATGGGTAACCTTTATCACCCATTTATCGCTGTTGCCAAACTAATAAGGAGAATCATACATAATTAAGGCAGCCAAAACATCACACGAGTCGGTGGTCATTTCCAAGAAAAGTATGGCCGCGGGGCCATAATAAAACTTTCTTAAGTACAAAAGGCTTAAGTTAAAAGCCATGATAACTTTGATCGGGTAATTATTTGCCAAAAGTTTGGGGATAACTTTGGCCATACATAGTCCTAAAAATTATGGCCACGGGGCCATAATAAATCATTTTAAAGTACACCAAATTTAAACTAGGAGCCATGATAACCTTGATCAGATAATAAATGGCCAAAAATCTAAAGATACGCTTGGCCATATACACGTTTCTAATGACATGATTTGAATTGTGGTACTTTTGACAAGACTGCTCATAAATATTTTGAAGAGCCCACCCCTTCTCTGCCATCATTTCAAAACACTGCCCAAAATCTTGCCTATTCCTCTCCACGTTATCCTGCTTGTTCCACATCATCAAAGGCCCAAAGGTATAGAGCCACATGTACCCACCCAGATCAGCAAAGTTGGTTACCATCATTAACGGTAATATTTTTCTGTTCATCAAGGATAAAACCTTGTATATTCACAGGGAGAGCCCCAAGTCTTCTCCAACATTTGGATAGGGTCCACAAGGAACCAAGGTTGGCCAGAGCATCCGCCACCTGGTTGCCCTTACAAAATATGTGAGTCAGAGTCTTACTTTCAAGTTTAGAAATCAAATACTTTGTGTCCAAGAGTATGTCTCTGATACTCCACCCATGACAAAGACCATGAGTAATAGAGTCAATCACCGTCTTGGAGTCACCTTCAATATGCAGTTTCTTTATACCCAGAGTGACAGCAATTTCAATGCCCTTGAGCAATGCTCTAGCCTCCGCTGTCATGGAATTCTGAATAGCAATACCACCAACATACCCTGCCACTAAATTGCCCTTAGAGTCTCTAATAATTCCTCCAATGCTAGCCACCCTCGGGTTCCCTTTTTCCGCCCTATATATATATATATATATATAT
>VDFB02360717.1:0-42832 GCA_007258455.2 Sequoia sempervirens | reverse complement strand
CTTTCTCTACTTTTATATTTTTGTCCCATGATTCTTTGATTAGGACTGCAACTCCACCATGACCTTTTCCATTTTCTGTTCTCTCATTCGAAATTGAGATCTTTTTATATCCTTCAAAATCTGGAATTTTACACCCTTCATGTTCATGAGTTTCAGTAAGGATAATAATGTCTTTTCCAGCTGCTATGGGCCCTAAACCAGGTCCTCTTCTCCATGGATAACCTCTGCAATTCCAACTTACCATAGTTAAATATTCCTGGGGGGCCCCGAGTTCCTATTTTTGGTGTGTGACTCTATTACTGACTTGGGCCTTACCATTTTGCAACCAAGCCCATTTACCTTCACTTCTTGCTGTTTTTACCTTTCCCACTCTTTTCGTCTTTCTTCTTGCTGAGTTATGGTTAGGTCCTCATCAAGGTAGATTTGTGTACCTTTAAGGAACCTCTTGTTCCTTAATAGCACATTTTTGTCCTCAAGTTTCCCCAATGTAACTCTTATGTGCCTATTCTTGCCACCTTCCATCCATTTTCCAATCCTTTTTGCCTGCAGAATAATCCCTGACCAATGAAGTTCATCTCAAAAGAAATCCCTTGCTAACTCTCTTGTAGTTTCTGACTCACCGTAGTCTTTTAGCCCTTTGACAATTACATTCATAGTCCTATCATTTTTGTCCTTTTCCTCTCTTAACTGCCTCCTAACTTGCTGTTCTATAATGTCTCTTTGTGATTCTGATGGTCCATTTACTACCTGAGCCCAAGATTTGGCCTCCTCTAGTTGATCCCTTAGCTGCTCCTCTTTTAATTTCATGCTGTCCATTACTGATTGCATTTCCTTTAACTGTGAGTTATTGTTTTCAGCTACATCTTTTGGCTTGTTTGTGCTTGCTGCATCCGTTTGAACTAAAACTTGCCTTATCGATAATAATTCTTGTTCACCTTTTGCCATAGAGATTTGCAGTTTGTTTATCTGTTCTTTAAGCAAATTGTTCTCCCTTGTTAACTGCCTATTGGTTTCTATGACCTCTTTCACTTTGGTGCTTGCATAGAGCTCTCTTGTTTCCAAGGATTGGAGTCTCTTCTTCATGTCCATTAGCTCATTGACATATAACTCAGATGACCACATAAGCGGCGTTGTGGTGGGGCTGTACGTATCCGAGTTAACTTCCTCCCCCAATGTCTTGCCTACGTGAATGCTTTCACCCTCGATTTGCTGCTTTCTTGAGACTATGTGAGATATTGAACTCACATTTTCTTTTCCTTTAGACTGCCCTGTTTGCTCTTGCTGAAATTCTGTTGTAACAGTTGTGTTCTTAGGTTCTATCCTTGGTAGTATTGTCGCAAGCTTGCCCCTCTTTGCCAACTTCACTTTTCGAGTTTGCCTACGCCTTAGAATCCCCTTGTACTGTTTTGCGTTTACGAAGACACACCTTTCCCCCATACTTAAAAGGTTATTTTGTGGGCCACCTAGCACACATGTTCCCCACATGTTATTCGCTGCCCCAACAGACGCTGAGGATTCCATCGACCTGCCCCAGTGCCAAAGGAGCCAAAACCCCCAGCCATTCAGCAGTCATGGTTTCATTTCTGTCTTTTCCTATTTCTGCTTTCCTGACTGCTTTTTGAGCCATTCTGCTCTGAATGGATTGAAATACCTAGTGCCAGCCATGTTTATATTCTCTTACTAAATCCCTCTAAATCAACAGTCCTCCACACTTCCACCGGGTTCCTTGGAGTACAGCCGGGATCCCCGCTTTTCCAACTCACTTTTCCCCTGCTGTTTCAACCCGACCTGACCAGCTGACACAAAATGTCTGTTTGACTCTCCACTGTATCTCAACCCCCACGTCATGTTTTAGCATTAGGGCACACCCAGTTTGAGTTTTTGGTTTGAGAGCTAAGTTTACAGGTTTTGTTATGTTTTTGAGAGATCTGTTTAAAATGCGGGTTATTTCGATGCAAGGTAAAAAAGAGACAGAGACAAAGTGAAGACAAGGTGGGGCACACCTGATTCAGCTGCCGAGAAAAAAATGCTGTTAAAAAGGGGCAAAGAGCCAACGGGCCCGCTTCTGCCAGGACCCACCACGCACCCTTTGCTGTTCCAGACTTTATCCCACGAAGGTTCTTCTAGAACTCCGCAGACAACCTCGGTTGGTCAGTGGCATTCCGTTGGAAAGGCCCCTTGTCTGAAAAGGCCCTCCTTGTCGTTATTGGAAAACTCCTCATGCATGTAAGTCAGCCTTCCACTATTCCCTCCTCGCATTGGATTGAAATATCGTAGGACTTTCGTTTTTTTGAAATGTGGACTGACCTCTTATTTATCTATAACTAAGGTTTGGAAGTGTGACTCATCATGCAACTTGCCACATGCACATCTACTGAGAAGTGTCCAAATTTTGACTTTTTAAAGATTCAACCGAAACTTAATCATGGTACCCCTAGTAGTTAAACAAAAAGATACCATTTGTTGCGTGTAGAATATCATATTTTTATTTAAAACAAAACTTATATGCAACCGAATATGTGCAATGAGTATATACAAGATATAATATTAAATCATTCTAGTACTAATATGAATAATCACAATTGATTGCACGACTATTGGACCCTGCACAACTATTGATCCCTTTCCCCCAGTCTAGGTAGTTAAAATACAGCCTCGATGGTGTTCAAGAACTTTCTTATTTGGTAATTCCAATCATTATTATTATATGAATTTTCTTCCTAATTCTTAAAATTTTAGTGCAATAAAATTTTGGTGGTATAAAATTATGGTTTTATAAAAGTTGTTTTTTAATAAAATAGTGTTAAAAATATATATTATATTATGTAAAAAAATAGATAGAAAATATTTATTTTAGAGTCTATGTATGGTGTAGTTTTAAATATTATATCAGAAGAGAAAATGAAAGTTATCAAGTAGCAAGAGTTATTGAATTAGTAGAAAGACGCAAATCATGGTTATGGTCATCTCATCTGATTTCCACACATCAAGATTATCTTGGCCATCTAGTATGGGCTTCCATATTGTAATTACACCATGATAAGTTTGATCATCCTAGTCATCCTCAAGACTTTGATTAGTAGTCTTGTGAAGGGAAATGGCTAATGAAAGATGATGAAACTTGCCAATATCTAGCCAACCTAAGGCAACTGGTTATAAGAGTAACCTTGGGCAATGCCCAAGGTTGATAAGAAATTGGAGAGTAACCTTGGGCATTGCAACCATGAGCTATGTGTTGAGAAGAATGAGAATCGAGGCCAGAAGCATTATGATTTTGACCACGTCGATGAATGTTGGGAATTCAATGATATTCATCTATAAAGAGTCCTTGTAGAAAGAGCTTGTTTGTAGAATACATTGTAGTGAAATGTAATATGTCTTAAGTGTTGTAGTATGACACACATGTTGACTTACATGTGGTGATGTTACATAGTAGTAAGTTGCAATGTAATATACATGATTTTTTCACAACAAAAATGACAAGTCATTTAAAAGAAAAAATCACAATCACATATGAAAATAGTATTTGTTAGAAGTGTGAATAATGATGCAGGAGCACTTATAGTAGAGCATGATTTGTTGAGCTCATGTGAATGATCCCAAAGTTTTTGTTCTCATTACATTCCTTGTAAAATTGAAGGCACCATGGGTTGTTTGAATTTGGTGTGGTATCAAGTCTTAATTCATCCTCATTTATTGCTCCTTAAAACATTTGGATAAATAAATAAATATATTTTATTTCATATAGAGGCTCTTTGAGCTTGGGTTAGAAAGTATTAATGCTAAAACTCCCCACCATAAAAGGAGGTTGATAAGGAGCGCATGAAAATATTAGAAATTTCTATCACGTACAAATTTAATGCATTTGTATAAAATGTATGGTGCCACTTGACATTGCCCTATTCATGGTCAACCAAGAATAATACTAAACCTATTTGATGTGGGAATTATATGGATAAGCATAGATACTTATTTTGGATAAAATGTTAAATTTAAAATGTAATGCATTTTAGTCTATATTGTGTAAGACCATTTGAGCATTTCAAAGCTTATCATGTCTTCATCTTGTAATAGTTTGTTATAGACTTAGTGGCCTATTTTATATTTCTTGCATCTCCCCAATTACCATTTTGTGTGTGTTCCTCCTCTTCTTTCCCCTTGTGTTTATATAAGGTCCCCAAAGTCTTTCATTTTGAAGGCATGCCTAGTCCTCTAAGTGTTTATCAGTTATAAAAGTTTTGGATTTCCTTATCCATAAATATTTTAAATCCTTCCTCCACTCTTCATTTGCATTTGTTAGACGTTCAGATGTTTCTTTATCACCACGTTTGTTGCTCAACCCTTAACACCCAACCTATAGTGGAGTCCTGTGGCATGAATAACCCTCAATTCTAGATATTTTTGTTGGGAATAGGATGCCATTTAATTGCAATCATAAACATATTTCATGTATCTCCTAAGTCCTTGGAAAGTGTTCCCCAACACTAGGATTAGAAAGAGATTAAATTTGAATGAAATGAACATGTAAATTGAAATTTGTAATTAATTCTAAACTATAGGAACATGTGAGGACACCCAAGAAGAGCTCCTACAAAATAGGAGCACATGGGGTGCCCACATGGAAGGTGGAACCTACCTTGAGTTCAGTTAATTGTTTGGAGGAAAGATAACACTTCAGTAATCCATGTAAAGATCCTAGAAGTTAGGAATTGATATTTACATGAGTGGAGTGGAGTGGAGTTCAGTTCAGTTTAGTTTAGTTATTGTTCAATTATTTTCAGTTGCATGTAGTTAGTTTAAGTTGAATGCTAGTTGACTTCAGTTGACTTGGAATGCATGACTAATGAGTTGAGTTGCATGACAAATAACAAATGATACATTCAGTTAAGTGGGGATGATCAATCATGCATGATGTTTGCATGAATGGTGGAGAGATATGTTTCAGTTAACAAAGATTTACTTGGACCCACCTTGGGCGCCCAAGTTGGCATCCTGGAGTTAACACCTTTTGCATGAAGAAGATATTTGCAAGGCTGAGTTAAGTGGGCCCATTCTTGGGTGCCAACTTTGAGGAGAAGCTTGAGAGATATCTTTGAAACCAACAATCAATTAAGTCTTCAGTTTGAAACGCCCAAATTGATGAAGGACTTGGTTTGACATTGTTTTTCACAGGAGAACTCTACTTGCACAAGAATGGCGTAGATATTTGTGAGGAGCTTTATCCTCTTGTAATTGTCAACTCTTTGGAGTTTACAATGTTCATAATTATCTATTTATTGTAGCAAGTTGAAGAGAGTTCAATTAGATTTTATTACAGGTTGTGAAGAAGAATTGTTGAAGGCAAAAGAAGCATCTCAAGCAAGGATTGATAAAGACTTATTGTAATCTTGTTCTAAGGTTAACTAATACAAGCACTATTGATTATGGTGGTGGAGTTTTTTCCCGAAAGGGTTTCTCCACGATATATGTTATGTCACTTATATCTTCTAGTCTTATTCTTCTACAATCTTTTGTCTACTTCTACAAATGGTAAAATGAATCTAAATAGATAATCATCTAACAAAGAATTTGTTACAAAGAACACTTAATTAGATCTACAATCTCATAGTTTTACAAAAGTATTAAGCTACATAATAACCTCCATTTTCAACAATTTTTTCCTCTATTTATGTTCTCTTCTTGACTTCCCATCATGTGTCATAATATCACCAGTGGTCTATTTTTACTACAATAAATTTCAAAAGTGGAATCTTTCCCACCCATAATCATTATTCAAAATTAAAGTTGTGGGTGTGTTTTGTAGCTGAATTATTATTATTTGTGAAGGATATAAAGGAGCGAATGTGTTTATTTAGAAGGATCATGTAAACTTAATCAAATTCCTTTTAGAATCTATTTTAAGCACTCATGTTTGAGTATGTGGATCTGAGGATGAAAAACCACAAATCTATAAGAGGATAAAATCACTTTGATTTCAAAGGTTAGAGGATGCCACCTCTTTGGTTAGAGGATGCCACCTCTTTGGCTAGAGGATGGTCTCACTCAAAGGTCAGATTGGAGCTTCATTATTTGTGAATTTAACCACATTATATTGGTGTTATTTGTTGATTTTCATATTTTTTACATGGTGATTTATTGTTGTTATATGTGATGAAGTTGTAGTCTATTTTGCATTTATTTTTAGATTCTATTGTAATAAGGAAAGGATCAAGAGTTGCATTAATTGTTTGCTAGTTTACTAGTATTTAGAATGCAATGTAAATAAAGTGTTGTAAACACTTATTAAATCCGAGTTTGATAAGATTTGAGTTAAATATTAAAACTTGATATTACTTGTCGTAAATGCTTAACATTTGAAAAGGGTTTAAAAATTAGTTTAAAGTCAATTTGTATAATTATTTTGAATCGAAGCATTATAAAACTACACTCAAATATGCATATTGATCTTGTTGATAGTAATGCTTGAAAGTAAATTATTCTATGCATATGTTAAATTGGCATATAGGATCAATTAATATTCCATCCATAGGTTTTAATGCAATATCTCCTTCAATATACAAAGGGACCCATGATATCCATTATTTAAGATTTCATCATTAGACAATGCAATGGGTGGAGGAGGTAAAGATTATTCTTTAGATTGTTTACTAATATTACCCTAAAAGTTCTTGAACATGATCATAAAGGTATATTCACTACTTCCTCTACTTGTGTATCTTTTATAATAGTATCAACAATATTTTGTTGGAGATCATTAAGATCAAAGAGAGCATGAAACAACTTCCACAAATGAATAAAATATGCACAATAGTATGTTAATCAAATATGAAAATGAAGAGTGTATGATACAATGATCTTGAGCCTTGCATATATATGTAAGGATGAGGAGGTAGGAAGGTAGGACTAAATTGTTGACTACCCCTCTATAGGTGGGACACTTGTGAGCTCACTTGACAAGTGAGTGAGAAAATGTCAATAGGTGCCTCAAGTCAAGAGGACACATGTCTTAATGCTATGAAGTGAGACAAAAGAAAAAGAAACCTAAGCAAACTTAAGTTAGGTGTGAATAAGTCAATCCTAGATAGGTGATTAACTAACCATATAGATAAGTACACTATTTACACTAACACCCCCTTAAGTGTAACTTAGGGAGTAATGTATGCACCAATAATGAGTCCCGCCTACTAGACCATGTTAGGTACTCATGTACAAATATCGCATAAAGTGGAGCAAAGGAGAAAAACCTAGTTGGAAATAAAGAACACCTCTCCAAAAGAGAAATGCAATGAAATGAAATGTATAACTCAAGAAGAAAAGCGATAGATGGAGGACTCTTGATGAACCCCCAAGGACTACGTCTAGCATAAAGTACAATAAATATTCTCCCCAAAGGAGAGAAAAGAGAGGTCATGTATAATTCAAGAAGAAAAGTGATAGATGGAGGACTCCTGATGACCCCCCAAGGACTACGTCTAGCATAAAGTACAATAAATATTCTCCCCAAAGGAGAGAAAAGAGAGGTCATGTGACCCCCCCAAAAAATGTGAAGTCATGAACTCCATGTGAGAAAATGATTCCTCCCAAAAATGATAGTAGAAGAGGGTAAGTGCACAAAGTTGTGACACAATTAAGATGCCACTTTTGTTTTTTTACCCGAATTGAACATTTGGCGAGTTCCAAATTTCTCGGATGACCGAGCCTAAGGCTTGGTCATACCAAGCCTATTTGGCAAGTGCCAATTGTGAATGATGACTTTATAGAATGCATTTTATTTTTCTCTTTTTTTGTCTTTGTCCTTGTCTTTCTCTTTCCTTGTCAGTGAAACTATATACATGAAATAAACATTTAAGTTGATATTTACATATGGAAATTTACTTTCTTATACTTTAAGTTATATTTCATGTATATAGTTTTAGATGGTTTGAGAATGGTTTTAGATCTCTTGGAGTTATAATGCAAGTTCTAGTTTTTGGAAGATCTTATAATTTTTCAGACAATCAAATTTCAGTAATCAACATGTCAAGTTTTAGTAATTTCAGAAGGTCAAATTTTAATAATCAACAAGCTGTATCATCTTTCTCTCTCCATCTTACTCATTGTTTATCTCTTATGCTCTAGACCTCTATCTCACTATCTTCATCCCTTTATCTGATTCTCTCTCCCTTAAGCTCAAGAGCTACCTCTCTACTTGTCCATATCTCTCTCTACTCTTTGTTTCCCTCCCTCCCTCCTTCCCTCTCTACATATCTCTATCTCCCCTCTCTCTCTAGTATGAGAAAATTAGAGAGGGGAGAGAGGGAGAGAGAGAAAGGTGAGATAAAGAGAAGTAGAGAGGGAAGGAGAGGGAGGGAGAGGGGAGTAGAGAGATGTAGAGAGGGAAGGAGGGAGGGAGATAGAGAGTAGAGAGAGAGAGGTAGTTCTTAAGCTTAAGGGAGGGAGTCGGATAAAGGGATTGAGAGAGAGAGGTCTAGAGCATAAGAGATAAACAATGAGTGAGACAAACAGAGAGAGAGAGAGAGAAAGATGATAAAACTTGTTGATTACTAAAATTTGACTAAGTCTGAAAAATTATAAGATCGTCCAAAAACTAGAATTTTCATTATAACTTCAAGAGATCTAAAACCACTCCCAAAAATCCTAAAACTAGACACACATGAAATATAACTTAAAATATAAGAAAGTAAATGTCCATATGTGAATGTCAACTTAAATATTTATTTCATGTATATAGTTTCATTGATAGAGAAAGACAAAGACAAAGACAAAATAAAAAAGAAAGAGAAATAAAACACATTCTAAAAATTCATCATTCACATTTGGTGAGCGTCAAATTCCTTGTATTGAGAAATACCAACCCTTTGGATTGGATTTTCCTTGGGCATGGGTTGGACAACCATTTCATGCCAAAGACGTATTTTTTGAAAGGGTAAAAATTTCACACATTTTTTTGTCATGCTCTCCATCAAGTTTGCACGTGTTTCAATGCAAATTTATAAAAATACCATGATGATGTTAAGCTCTCTCCTAGTTGTCTAACCATATAATTGTTTTCACTTTTTGATTATGTTAAGGTTTTCATCTTTAACTTCTTTTGTTAGTGTGTCCATTTTTTTATCAAAAACCAACATGTGCTAGTTTGGGTATAGTTTTTTACTCGTTCATTGAATTTTGAAACAAGTTACATTTTTAGAAACTAGAATCCATTCTACACATATTGAAAAAAATAAAATTGGTTTTCAATTAGTTTTTGAAACAAATTTAGGGGGAGCATGCTCAAATCTATGTTTTTCAAGATGTACATCCACTTCAAAAATTATTAAAAAATAGCCAAAAAAATTGGCATAAACTACATGTTGTTAGCTAATTTCTCAATGAGGTGATTTTTTAAATTCTAAAAAAAATTAACATTTTAGGGGGAGCACAGCAGACACTATGTTATGTTTTTGATAAAAACAAGACCACTTTGTGTGTTGCTCCTTTTTCAAACCCTTAATCTTCACTATTTTAAAAAAATAGTAGTTTAGAAAGTAGATTTGGAACACTATAACTCTTGTTCTTATTGCACATCTTCAAATTTTGAGCATAACTATCTTCATTTTCTCATAAAATATCAAAGTTTGTTGATTTCAAAAAAAAAAGTGGCATTTTAAAACCCTATTTTGTGCCACAACTGTGTGGACTTACCTAGAGAAACCATGCAACCTCCCTTCAGAATGATGTTTGTATATTGTTGTAGATGCTTGACACTGGATGTTAAAGATGATCCATGAATGTCGAGCAACATTTCTCCCATTGGGAAGAAGCAACACCACAAATGTGTGCAAAATGACTTCCCAATCCGGATAGGAATATGCAAGAAGTAAGGTGAATGCCTTTGAATTATGTGCATGATCTAAAGACTGAAATGATGTCAATGATGCCTTCAAAGGATGCTCAAATATCTCCAAGCCAAAGCTGATGTGTGACACTGACAGATGTTGATAAGATGGATCAGGTACCATATATGATTTTGGAATAGGGACCATTGATGTATGGTTATGTCTGGACCAATATGAATCTAATACTACTACAGATCATGATAACTCATGATTGTCTGCATAATTTGTCACGATAGAAGCCAATGTAAGGGAGGCAAGAGCAATATCCAAAGATCACAATGATGATGCAACTTCATAAAAGCTATAATCAAATAGAAGACAAATTTCTTCAATAATGTCATCCAAATCTGTAAGGTGGAATTCTACAAACAAACATGTAATGTTCGGTAGATATGCATCCCTATGTGGTGGTTGTGGAATGACGAAAGCAAAGTCTTGATGTAAAGAATGACCAGAACTCATGAATGAGTCCACCAGATTCAGATGTAGTAACAGGTGATCTTGATAGATGAGATATTAATGCAAGTCATTGAACTACATAGTTCATCCCCAAATGATGATGTCTCACAAGATGTCTAAGTGATATTGAATGATGTTTATGCATGTGTTGGAACTAGAGGATCAGGTAAGGCAATACCATGACTAAGAAGAGTTTTTTCTAGTTTCTCAGTTTGATAAAATTAACATTCTTCTGTTGTATATGGCTTTTCTTTCCACAATATCCACATTTGATTTTCCATTTATTAGGAGGATTATGAAAAATACTTAAATGGAAGGGAGTTAGTGTGAGAGACATGATCACATAAACCAACAAACTAAAAAATAGAAACACCTAGATTGCCCCCTTGATTTAGAGAGCCCCCCCAAAATGATTAGTGCTAATTGTAGCCACCCTAGAACAATGTGCAAGAAATTTTACAAGTTGTGAAGATCTTATAACTCATGAAGGTTTTATAATTTTATGAAAAAATGGCAACCCAATTCTTATTTTTACAAGAAAAATAATATTCCTTACAAAATTTTGATAAACAGGGTGAAATTTATGCCTCGTCAAAATTTGCTTACCTTTAGAGGTTAAAATTTATAATTAAACAACACAATTTTCAAAATGTCTCGACATGAAAACGTCAACATTGGAACAAGCTTTCCAATGACTATTTACAATCGAAATTCGACTCCCCATTTGAAAGTTACGCAAAATCAAAACAAAAAACTTGTTTTACAAGCTTTATAAGCCATCGTTTTTCCTTGACCACTTAAGGTTAACATTAAATAGTAACATTTTATTTGACCACTAGCAAATTTAAGATTAAAAAAAAAGTGTTGCAATTACATAAATATGTTAAGTTTTAGCAGCTAATAAAGGTAATTCATTTGTAGAATGTTAGGTTCAACTGTTAGTTTGAATATAAACTTCATAAACTAGGTAGTGGGGCTCCATGCATAGAGTAGGGGGATTATAGTGGAAACCGCTCGACTCAAAAAAAGTTGATATAGGGGAGAGGACCCAATAGTTGAGCATGTTCCAATAGTTGTGATAGTAGTTGTTTATATAATGCCCAATAGTTGTGACTTGACTACCCATAATTAAACAAAATGTATTCCTTTGATCTAAAAAGCAACCAATCATGTGATGCCACATCAACGCTCAACTACCCATGATGTGAATTCACAAGTATTGGTCTCACTTTTTTTGGGGGCCTTTTTTAACACCTCGACAAAAAGCATGTTGATGTGGCATCATATTTGATGATGTGGCCCTAAAATGAAAGTTATAAGCAAGGGACTTGCCAAGTAAGCTGTTGTAAAAAATTGAGAGTGATGAAATTTCCACATAGAATAATTAGAAGTGTGAAGTTAGGGTGCCCAACTACTGGGTCCTCTCCCCTATGTTATGTGTACTTTTCAAAACCCATACTTAGAGTTGGCAACGCAAGAAGTGGTGTTGAACACGTGAGGGGTGTGGAGGCCAATTGAAAAGGCCATGGTGGAGAATGCCTTCGAAGAATAATTTATGCAATGCACAGAGGTGTGATTTGCATGTTGAGAGGCCGCAGATAAAGCCACCTTCCAAACTCCAATCTCCTCCACACAGTCTCCCAATAAGGTTGCCATTTGATTTAGCCTCAAGCAAGTCGTAGCATTCTCCAACCCAGGCATCTCGCCTCCACGTGAGAACTGCAACATTTATATGTATGGTGGGTGTTGAAGGGAGTAGAAGGTCGTGACTTAAAGGTGTGCTTGAGGTAACTAAAGAGAATACAAGCCATGTGGAAAAGGGGTGGTTGGTGTAGGTCAAGAGTGTTGATTTTTCTAGCTCGTAAGGTGGGATGTGGAGTTCCTTTAAAGCAACTTGAGTTGGATTTTCAACAACAATAGTTTTTTTATTCTTTAATAGAATGTTTCTGGTTTGTGAGGTTGAGATAAAACCAAGAGTGATTTTATGTGTCATTTAAAGCCAAAGAATGCAAGGAAAGTTTATTTTCTTGCATGCTAAGTAAAGCAGCTAGGCTCTATATATGTAAGATTGTTGTAGCAAACTTGTATTGTATTTTTGAAAGAAAATTTTGTTGTTAGGCTAAATAGAAGATCCAACATTTGTAGGTTTTTCCCCACACTGGGGTTTCTTGGGTATATCTGCGTTATTGTCTATTTGTAATTAGCTTCTTGTTATTTTTTTTGCTTCCACTGTTATTAGTTGTTATTTAACCCAGTGTATTAATTGTTATAAATCAGATATTTAATTATATTTTATGAATTTATTGTGCAATTAATCTGTACCTGGGTTATAAGAAATTAACATGGTATCAGAGCACTAAACTTTGAACATGAAGACAAGATTTGTGATGCAAATTTCAAGAAAAAAAAATCATATTTCTATTACCAGTTTTTTTTGTGGCTATGGCAACTAGTGTTCGATATGAGGAGAGGCTTGAGGGTGCGTCTAACTCCTTGCAGTGGAAGGCTTAGACTACATATGTTCTCAAGGAGAACAGGGTGTGGATCTATGCTAGTATAGAAGTGACACCACTAATAAATGATCGCTATGCTAGCCTTTAGATTAGGGTAAATGCTTTTGACCTAGAGCTATGAACGGAGGTCACAAAAGGGGGACCTCATCCCCAATTTAAACCATTTGCTTACTTCTATGAAATCAATTCTTTTGAGATATCTTATAAGGGAAAGGGGCCCATAGTGGGTAGGGATCCAATGGTGGGTATAGAAGTAGGCCTGAGTGGGCCCCATAGTGGGTAGGCTTAATATCCAATCAACATACAATTAATATCCAATTGCAAAACACTTTTATCCATAACGTACACAAACTGACAAATCATGTGGTACCACATCAACACACCAATAGTACATGACTTAGTGACCTACTATTGGTCTCACCTTTTTTTTGGGCCCGTTTGGATACCTTGACAAAAAGCATGCCGATGTGGCCTTGAAACCATTTTTTATAAATAGGGAACTTGCCAAATAAGCTAATGTACAAATTTGGGAATGATTTGAAATTTTCACAAAAGACTTTGAGAAGTGTGAAGTTAGGGTGGCCCCCTATAGACCCCTATCCCTTAAGACAAACCATAACAATAATTTCCATAAAAACAGCCCCTTTTTCCGCTAGTAAAATCTCATGGCTTGTTCCAAAAAATTGATATAAATTTTCTCTAAGTTAACGGCTGACCGTGAAAAATGCTAGTCGCTTACATTCTGTAAAGATACACAAAGGCGCGCCCTTAATTTAAGGGCGGAAAGGAGTGGGTCATTGGCAAAAGCTACCGGACATCCTCTTTGGGGCGCCCAAACAGAAAATATTTGATCTCTCCCCAGTCAAAGCTTTCTCAAAGAACTATTAATGAAAGCGATAGCGTACTAGGTACTCCAGAGCTCTGCAGTCAACCAGAATATTCATACCGTTTACAAACGGCTATCCCAACGGATCCAAACAAATCCGTTACAATCAACATAAGCATTCAAGAAGATTTATATTGCACCATCTTCGCCCCGTTACAAACTCAAAAACGAGAAGCAAAAAATTTAGTTCACAATATTCTACAATTATTCTTTCTTAAGTCTCACAGACATCTTAAAAATTAGTCTCTAAAGCCTATTAGAGATTCATAGATTAAAGTTTTCGGGTGTCTTAAAACATTTGTTTTTTCCCATCAAGCATTCAAATCCACCCATGTTTTTCCATTTGATATTAATACAGGTCTCGTTATCAGGGAAGATTTTGTCTGTTATATAAGCAGTGCTTTACAGAGTTTTTCTCAAGTTCAAGTACCCACAAGGCTTTCTCATTACGGAAGCTTCAAACTTGGTCTTTTTCACATTTAGCATTTATATGTTTGAGACTTTTGTGTGCAGTGTTTTAGGTGTTTGAATCTGCAGAGAAATAGCAAATATGTCATGCTTTGCAGCTCTGGTTAGCTCCCCTGTATTGGGTTCATGCAGGTCCCCGTCGTTGAAGAGTTGCGGTGATATTGATTCCAGCACCGAAATGATGCATTCAGGATCACCAGTTCTGCGATCATCCCCATTGAGCAATGCAGGTTCTCCAAGTTTGAATCTGAGCTTTAACAATGTGAACCACCAGCACCATCATTCTCCTTCAAAGAGTTCAATACATGCATCCAGGCTTCGCCCTCTTATTCATGATGAGAATCACCCTCCTGCATTACAAGTGGATCATACTCATAATATGAGTGGTTTGGGGCAGAGCTTGAAGATTTTGCAGAGAGGGAGCAAACAGAGATTTCCAACCAAGGCGAAAGAATACGCTGAACTAGGAGTTTTGACAGAGATCAATACTCAGCTAGAAGATGATTTTGGTAGTTTCAATGCACTCAATGCACTTTCTTCTCCTCCGCTCAAAAGGAAACGCCCTCCAAAGCTTGATATTCCAAAGTCTCCCAGAGAGCTAAAAAGAATCGACCTTAATGACAAAACTGCGAAGGAAGAAAACATTAGTCTTGAAGGTGATTACTATGGGTTTTACTGTAAGAAGGGAAAGAAGGAATTCATGGAAGATACCTACAAGGTCACTGCAAACATAAATGGGGACGATCAGCAGGTAAGAGAAGCCCTTGACTGTATTAATAACTATTATTTTGATTTAGGCCATGTCAGAAATCTTGAAACATTGAAGTCTTTTTACACCCTGATATTATACTATAGATATGGATACAGAAGCAAGTAGGTTTCCATTACTGGTACTCTGCGTATTCATAAGCTGATTTTGTTCAGTAGTTGTCCTTAAAAATGTTCCTTTTGAATACTTACCCAAGTCTATCAGACATCTCCATTTTTATAAACCTTTCACCTGCATGCTTGTCTGAATAGGTCTGCCCTCTAGCTTTGTATTACAGAAAGAACCTGCTGGGTTAATTTTTAGCTGGTAAAACTGAGCGCTTATGCGTATGCAGAAAGGGGTAGAGCACATATGGTTCAAACCTCAAACTACCTTGAGGCTTCTGATACCCGGAATCTTGATTGAACTGGCTGCTCTTGCAGCTTGAACCAATTCAATGAAATTAGGGTTCACATTCACATCCCTCATAAGAACCCTCATTCTTACGATCCCAGTGATCTAAAAAAAATTCCTGCACAATATCAGCTCTCTAAGAGAGAGGAGTGTTTAACCATTAGCGGGGCTGGGATAATTTAGGTGCCACTTTAACCGTTAGCTGGGCTGAGAATTTCCTCCTATGACTAGTGCTGATTTGAGCTCTGAGCCTCACCAACTCAAGCTTAAATTCTAGCAATGGTATGAAAGATGCAAATTAGCTAATGATGCCTTACCCATATCGTGCTTTGAATTTTTCAGCCTCATATGTTTTAAATTTTTGGAGGTCTGAAAGGCGATGCAATTCGATGCTCTCTTGAAGAATTCACGTTAGCTTAAGAGGCCATAGCCACATAATGTTGCTAATGAAGGGTGACTGTATTTTTTCTAGCCTCTTATACCTTCTAGAGGAGGAACACTTAGTTGCCAACTAGGAAATCCCCTTTTCGTAGATGTCAAACATTACTCCTAAGCAATACGGAAAGGTTGCATCCTCCCGATAAGAGGACCTAGACGAAAGCTTATATTTTTCAGAAGATACAATTTTCCTGAACTACTGGCAATCCACTTGTTAGGGAAACACCTGGTGGATGTTTTTAGAAACCTATTATTTAAGCAGTCCGATTCAGAGCCCTTCGGTTAGCCTCAATGCTTCAGTGAATTTGAGAAACTCTGGCAAAATAATGTATCATATCTGATATTATTATTTTCTATTTTATACATACAGCTCAGAGTAGCAATAAGACAGGATACAACACCACTGAAGGTTGTTATTTAGTTGACATATAAACATTCTCAAACTTTTAGTCTAAGTGCAAGATAACCAGGAAACTAGAAAATTATTGAAAAGTCACATATTTGACATCCCTCAGTGGTTGTAAGTTTTAACTATTCCCTGTGCGATGGGAGAGAAAAGGGTTAGATGCCCTAGGATGTTTTGGTTGGCCTCTCTGTAAGTTGTATCACACACTTTTCAAAATAGAATGCTTAGAAACTATTTATATTTAGATTCAATTCAATAGCAGCGGCTATTCTATATTTATTGATTTGCATTAATAATTCAAAAGAAAGTAATTATACATATATGAGTTGATTCAATCAAGAAAAAAGTTGAGAGTTAATTCAATCAAGTACTTGATTAAGCAAAAGGTAGTATCTAATTGCCATCAATCCAGGATGACATGTCATTATTAGCTGCTTAGGAGAGAAATATATTTTCCTCTAGGTGCAAGTAATATTACACAACTCATATTATAGGTACAATATGCTAAACAGCACCATTTTATGTGCAATCTTTTTAAATCCTGTTTTGTATTGTTAATGTATATCATTTCTGATAAAATAGATCTCAACTCAATACTTTCTAAGAAAAGAAAACAACATGCAGAGAGGCCAGAGTAGCACGCAAAGGCTTTTTGGCTTTTGTCTTTCCCTTAGGGTGATGTCAGATATGCAACCTTCTATATAATTTTCATAGCTTTTTGTGTCCTATCTGTCAATGTCTATTATGTCAGATAAACAATCTTAAGTAATGTTTATCCGGTCTTCCAATGTTTACTATGTTTTTGATAAGATAAGCAGCATTTATAAGATGCTGTACCCATACACAAAAGACCCAAAGGCAGAGTTTAAAGCAAAAGAAGTCTAAGGTCACAGACCACAAACAGCCCAGTGACAGCCAACAGACAGCAAAACTACAACATAATAATAACCAAAAATAAAATAATCAACAAGGACACTCTACTTGGGAAGATTTTCCCATTAGGAATTTGAAAGCATCCTACTTCTGCTGGCTCAAACTGGGGTCCGTTGTATTGTCATGCTTCTTTATCTCATCGTATAGCACATAGGCAAGAGTGACAGCAAAATGGTGTATGACTTTGAGGGTGAAACAGGAAAACCTATTCAGCTTCCTTTCCAAAGTTTCAACTCTAGCCATAAGAGCCATGCAGTCCTGGGCCGTCTTCTCGCAGCTGGGACAATTTTCCTCCTTGTGATCTTTTGTTGGGGTGGAATCCTCCGGCTCATTGAGCATAGCATTGAATTCTGGGAATAGGCTAGGACTTTCAGCATACTCCTTTGTTTCTTCTGCATTGTCATCATCGCTGCTTTCCTCATCCCTCTCATCCCTCTTATCCTACTCCGACTCATTGGAGATTTCGTCAACTGTTATCTCAGTGGCTTGCTTGCCAGCCAACGCGTGTGATCTTCGTACACTAAAGTTCTCAGCATCTGTGGTAGGATCAATATCTTTAGTATTATCCTCTTTACTTTGTTAGCTAAACATCCTTAAGTAATGTTTCTCCCACTTCTTGTTTTGAGCTGCATTCTAAGAATAGCCCAACCAGTTTTTACAGCAAAATGTTTTTTTTAATTTCATATCATCAATATATACATATGCACACATATCTAAATGTAGACTTCTATATATAATAAGTAAAACAAAATATAAGAGTTGAGAGGTTGGTTTCAACATCTATATATCAACCCATATTTGATATATATTATATAGTTATATATTATAGACAAGTTACTACCGGAGAGGGTAGCTCCCTAACATTCAAATTTAAAAAAGGAATACAATCCTCATATCAGAGTAACGTAGATATATTCAGAACATCTCCTAGGAAACAGTCCCTCCTTTAGTTCTTGCAATCTCACCCTCTGCTGCTCAGATAGGAGATCCGGATGACCTTCCAAAAAAGTTCGAAACTCTTCCAGGTTACCTTTCATTAGCCCTTCAGCAAAGACTCTCCAGCATTTTTTTTTTGAGTATCATTGTTCCTGATCGTCACTATGCTAAAGACACCCTATGTCATACGTCGCTGGTCCTCTATCATAATTAGAGATACCAGAAAAGATGTCCTTGTGACATGAACAATGGACATACCTGTTCGTAGCCAGTTTTCCATACATTTTCCTCCTCAACACATCGACAATAGTCATTAAAATATTTCCAAATACCATTCTTCAGCGAATTACTTCCGATCGTTACTTTTATTGCTTCTTCCGTCGCTGGTTTAGCCATGTTCAACCCCATCTATCTATCAGAGAGAGAGAGAGATCTGAGAGAGAGAGAGATGAGTGGTTTGCTTCTTATTGCAGTGGTAATACATTCAGTAATGAATACTTTCAGAATGGTTTTTCTAGATGTTTTGAGGTAATTCTGAATTGTTATATTTTCTGTGGTTATTTGGGTTTGGCAGGCTTTCTTTGGTGTTTATGATGGGCATGGAGGCCGCAAAGCTGCAGATTTTGTTGCAGAGAAACTCGGACAAAATATTGTGGATTTGATGATCAAATCAAGAGATCTAGAGAAGGCAATTAAAGCTGGATATGTAGCAACAGACAAAGAGTTTTTAGAGCAGGTAAACTAATAAAAACTTGCAAAGTTTGGGTACTTAGCTATTTTCTATTGAAGATTTTTTGGCTGTGCGACAATTTGTGTTTAAGATTCATTGGAGAGGTCTTATTTTCTGGATTGAGACATATGAGGTTCTCTAAGAATATCGGAATGGAAGTTTCTTTTCTTTCAATCTTTTGAATTGAGTTAGGACTTTGCATTTTGGTTTCGTAAGATATGACTATTGACCTGCCTTGAATTGAAGCAGGGTGTAGGCAGTGGGGCATGTTGTGTAACTGCTTTGATCAAGGATGGTTGTTTAGTTGTTGGTAATGTTGGGGATTGCCGTGCAGTACTAAGTAGAAACGGAAATGCTGAAGCCCTTAGCTGGGATCATAAACCAGGATCAGAGAAAGAAAAGAAAAGGATTGAAAATCTGGTAACCATTATTAAGCACAATTTGCAGCATTGATTTGTATCCTACCTTTTTCGGTGATAGGATTGCTGATTTTTTTTTAAGTATTTACTGCAGGGTGGATATGTGGATATTTGTCATGGTGCCTGGAGAGTACAGGGAACCCTAGCTGTATCTAGAAGCATAGGAGATTTGCCCCTAAAACAATGGGTATCATCTGAACCAGACACCAGAAAGCTGCCCATTACATCCGATTGTGAATTTGTGATATTGGCATCTGATGGACTTTGGGAGAAGGTAACTTGAATTTTCAAGTGGCTTTTGCATTCTTATTTGTTTTCTAGTATTTGTACTTCTTTTCAAATCTGTGATCAGGAATCTTCCTACTCTTTTATTGACATCCGAGTATGTGCATTTTGCATCTAAAATGCTAAGAGTTTTGTTTCAGTAACATATTTCTGTCATGCTTTTACTGTTTTACATGTGTCAGGTCAACAATCAAGAGGCAGTGGACATTGCGAGGCCTTTTTGTATAGAAGAAAAGCAAGGACAAAATAGCCTTCCTGAACATGTTGAACTGGGAGGAGAAGCATGGAATGAGAACAGTAGCCCCCCACCAAAGGCCAGGAAAATTTCTTTGGGAACTGTACCAAAGATTTTGAAAGTCAGGAGTGTGAATGGCAACTGTACCAACATAGGGTGCTATGACCAAGACCTTAAGGAGAATACAAAAATGCCAGGGTCACAATTGTCTATAAGAGGTCCTCTGATGGCTTGCAAAAAGCTTGTGGAGCTTTCTACATCTAGGGGTACACTCGATGATGTTAGTGTTATGATTGTGGATCTGAGAAATTTCTGCAGAAGAAAGAAAGATATAATGAATGTAAACAAGACCTAATGCCATGTAGGAAAATTCAGTAGGCCTTAACACCATTTTGGGCACCATTTATATTTTAGTTAGGACCACTGGTAAGGTTTGTGAAAATATTTGAAGAACAAAAAATAACACTCTTTCCCGTACCCAAAAAGACAAAAGAGTGCAGGAGTTATTGTTCACACGTTCAACGAGGAAATTGTTGCTAGTCTCGGTTGGATTCCTTGATTTGTGGACGAAAGGATGTAAACTACAGATTTTAATTGATTCTTTTTAAAAATGTTGGTGTCCACAATATGTTTGAATAGATAAATGGGGGATTTTATTAGAATGACCCACAAAAGGCCCACAGTAAATACAAGTACCAGTACCACCATGAAAACCATTATGAAAATTTTGACTTTACCGACATATTTGTGCAGAAATTTTGTCCTTACCAAAATATTTGTACAGTCATTCATCAAGAAAAAATTGACCTCACCAACATATATTTGTGCAGCCATTCATCAAGAAAAAATTGACCTCACCAAAATATTTGTACAGCCATTCATGAAGAAAAAATTGACCTCACCAACATATTTGTGCAGTTCATCATGAAAAATTTGACTTCACCAACATATTTGTATACACACCAAACCAAAGTAACATAAACAGCTTAACTAAAATCAAGATAAATTTGACCTCACCAACATATTTGTACAACCATTCATCATGAAAAATTTGACTTCACCAACATATTTGTATACACACCAAACCAAAATAACATAAACAACTTAACAACTAAAATCAATAAAAATAAATGTAGCCCACTCCATGGCTGGACCAAAATGCTTGTCCTTGCATAGCACCCATAATAATCTCTCCACCATTCATGACTAAGTCAAACACCAATTGTTTTCCTATTTACTTTATATATTATTCAAATTCATTTAATTCATCTCCGCTCAAGGTGTAGACTTTCAAGAAGACCTAGTGCCAGCTAGTAACAAATCACAAAGATAAGTTGGCAAAAATTAAAGTAGTGGATCAAATGTGTTTTTTTGGGATAGAAGTATTAATTATCTTTATTTTTATGTTCAAGTGAATGGGATAGAAGTATTAATTATCTTTACTTTACTTTTATGTTCAAATGTTTTCACAACTTCTACAAGGAGCTCCTATGTAGTTGTCATTGTCGGATAAGACACTTTTTTTTGGATAGAAATAGCATTGTTTATCCGTATCTTTATGTTCAATTGAGGTAACAATTTAGTACAAGAGACTTCTTCTTGTGGAAGTTTCACAAAAGGCTCCTATGTTAATCTTGTTAGCAAAAAGAAACAAAAATAAATGTAGTTGGCTCTAGTATTTTTTATTAAGGTACGTTGGTTTTGAAGGGAACAAAAACCCTATAAATTAGGAAGAACAACTTAAAACACACAACTGGTAACCAAGTTGCTTAGACAAAATATGCTTGAAACAATATAGTAACCAAGGATCCAACCTAAACAATGCTAGACCCTACTCTATTCAATCTCACACCCTTTACTCTAGTGTGAGATTGGAAGATAGATTTGGGAAGGACTTTTCTTTCACCTTTGAATGACTAGAAAATATTATCTTCCAAGTCAAACAATTGTCGAATAAATATTATCTTCCAAGTCCTAAGATCTAGGAGAAGTAGGGAGAATAGAGGGCCCATCCATGGGCACAATAAAAACAAAGGAAGATCCCCCTCTAATGTGATTTAGAGATAAATTTGGGAAGAATCTTCTTTCACCTTTGAACAACTAGGAAATCTTATCTTCCAAGTTAAACAATTGTCCAAGAAATATTATCTTCCAAGTTGAACAATTGTGCAAGTATTGTTAATTTGTCTAAGTATGATGTGTGCTTCTGCCCAAGTCTTGCTAATTCATCCAAGCTAGATGTGTGCTTGTGCAAGTCTTGTTAATTCATCTAAGGCCAACAAGTCTTGCTAACTGGTCTAAGCCCAACAATTGCTAATTCATCTAATCCTAATGTGTGCTTGTGAAAGCAAGTCTTGCTAATTCATCAATGCTCAGTATATACTTGTACAACTCCTATTAGTTTATCTAAGCCCAATGTGTGCTTATGTCTTGCTAATATATCTAAGTCCAATGTATGCTTGTGTAAGCCTTGCTAGTTCATCTAAGCCCAATGTACTCATGCAAGATGTTAATTCCATTAAGCTTGATGTACGCCTATACAAGTCTGGCTAATTCATCTAATCATAATGTGTGATCATGCAAGACTTACTAGTTCATTTAAGCCTAAAGTGTGATTGTGCAAGCCTTATTAATTCATCTAAGTCCAATGCATGCTTGTACAAGTCTTGCCAATCCATCTAAAGCCTAATGTGTACTTATCCAAGATTTGTTAATTCATCTAACCTTGGTGTGTGCTCATGCAAGTCTTGTCAATTCATCTAAGCCCAATGTGTGCTTGTAAGTTTTGTTAATTCATTTTAGCTCAATGTGTTATTGTCCAAGTCTTGCTAATTCATTTAAGCTTGATGTGTGCTTGTGCAAGTCTTGTCAATTCATCTAGCCCAATGTCTATGTGTACAAGTCTTGCTAATTTATCTAACTGTTGATGTCCCAGATGGCACAACAACATTGCAAACATAATATTGCTACTCTGTTTCTCCTGAAAGAGAAAGATGATCACATGGATATCTTAGCTCCCAAGGTCCTTGTAGTTGGGTCTCAACTGTGCTGATGTCCCTCAGTGGTCAATGTAACAGTAATATTCAAGGGGCATGCTGGTGTGAGCTTTTGGACTGTTTTAAGATCAAGCACAAAATGAAACCTACTTTAACTGGGGTTTTAAAGAAACAACAAAAGATAGATCAGGGTTTTGAAATAGAAAAGAACAACAGTTCATCCAATCTTAACCAGACTTGTTAACTTCAAGGAATTTGTAAACCAAAACTATAGAACAAGATGAGCTTGTGATTGACACACAACCTCTTTCATTCACAATGCTAGTTCGCATAACAGATTCTTAATTATTATTCCAATAAAACACAAAATAATATCTCATCCCTTGAAGACTTCACAAATCAAATGATCAATTAAGACAAATATCATTCAGGAACACAACATGAAGTAGATTAAACTCTGATTGCTTCTACTGTTATTAAAAGAGATAAACAATGTTTACAAGGCTGGCATAATCACCAGTGTACAGAGAATCTGTGGCTCCAGATTGTTTCCAACTACACTAAGGGAACTCGGAAAATACATTATAGTCTATACTGGAATCTTACTGCTAACCAAGAGAACAAGAGAAGCTCCCATTACTAAGAATCGAGATGCAACTCTATCTTCTTCTGTTAACTCCCTAACTCCTAACAATTCTAACTCTAAAAGTTATTGATCTAAAAGTTCTTTTAATCTAGAAGTTCTAATCCTAAAAGTTCTAACCGTAAAAACTCTAACCTTTGCAAAGAGGCAAGAATGCCTTATATACAAAATGCATCAAAAGAATGCGCTATCCCCCCGTACTAGGGTTTACAAAATATCTCAGACTATAGGAGAGTCGGCTCTCAGAATATCTTCATTAATGTTGATCTACATTCTTGCCAGTAGTCGCCATAGCTATCCTTGTGACTCATAGTTTCTTCGTTCTTCTTCGACCTTTCTTCATGTTCTAGACTCTCTGCATGTTCGTTGATTGTTTTCTGAAAACACCATCGGGCCTCCTTAGATCTTTGCACTGTTGCCCGAGCAGACTCATCGTCAACTATTCTCAGAAAGAATCCACCTTGCTCGATTTTTGTTGATCTTTCCTCGCAAGAGTAGTCAATCGGTCAAAGGAACCGATGAGTCATTCTTTTGGCCCCTTCCGGTTGGTCGGGGATACGCCAGGCGAACTCCATCAGGCGGTCAAAATGGTCCGATCAACATCGCATGTCGGTGAGACACCACCGGTGTCTCCCCAATGCGATTTCACCATTGTGCAGTTATCAGCATGACACCAGATAGTCCGTGGGACGTTTCAGCGAGCAGGGGAAGTCATATCGAGTCCGCAAAACCCATCAGTAAGACTCTTTCTTTCATGAGACCTTCTGTAGTCATGCCGACATGGCTCCTTCGTTTCTCATCGTCGCTGTAGCATTCTCTTGTCGGGAGATATCCTGCAGACATCTTATGTCTCGGTGAAAGCCTTCATAAATCCACTTTGTCGCTGTGACATATCTCATCGGCGAGACATTGCACCGAATGCCCACACTCTCTCTGAAGACACCTTTGTCGACGAGACTGCACCCACTCGCTGAGACCTCTTAGCGGGCTCCAACTGCTACGCCGATGCCTCTTCATTTTATTTGAGACTTCGCTGATGGTGAGACCTTTCCCGCGATCTTCTTGAGTCACAGCGAAGACCAATCCTTCGGGGAGACCTATGTTAATCGGACAGACCTTAGATCTTTCATTGGGACCCTTCCGTGTCGGCAAGACTCCTGACGACAAAACTTTCACATCACCAAGACTCATGCCTTTTGGCAAGAGATTATGCCGAACTTAGAAAACTTTGGTGAAGGCCCCCTCTTGTCAGGGAGACTTTAGAATCTGCTTAAAAAGCGTCTCTCGAAGACGCCTTATGTCTGAGAAATTCCTATTGATAGCGATTACCGGCCCGGACTTTGAGATTTCGCTAAGACCACCCCCCGAAGGGAAAACTCATGCCGATAGAAAACTCTTTTTTGCCAGGACGATGACCTTGGTCCTGCCGATAGATTCCTATATGTAAATTCCACTCGCCATGACAATCTTTCGAGGTCTTGCCGGCCAGACATCTGATCACACAGTGAATAAAAGCGGATTATGGGTCGGAGGCCAGTGATAAAACCCGAAGAACCTCAAGAGCAAAAGAAAAAACCAAAGGCAAAGAAAGGAAAAGAAAGGGGGACCCGTTTTGTTCCAAATCAAAATGGGGTGGTTATGTAGGGCATAACAATTGGCGACTCGGCTGGGAAAATGGTTTAACCATTTTCAAGAATCTAAAGGATTCAGCTACCCAGAACTTATGGTTCATGAACATCACAACTCCAATTGGGTCAGTTTTAGAAGCAAGGTTGAGCTAGGATCTCAAATGTAAGTCAACAATAACTACCCCCTGAATCTATGTGTGTGCTTGATTGTGCATCACTCTCTCATGAAGTTTTCTTCATCTTTTGGACAACAACGTGTAAGATTTGAACTACATGAGTTGATTTTCTTTTAGTTGTCGTGCAATGATATCCTGGGCATTGCTCCGCTGCCAGTCAGGCGTCCATAGCCCCGACAGAGATACCTCTAGTTTTCTCACAGCATTGCTCTACTGCAAGACAGGCATCCATAGCCCCGGTAGAGATACTGGAATCACCCATTCATATTGAAATCTCTTTTCTCTTTTAATAATTCTTTTCTTTTTCTTTTTTCTTTTTTATAGAGTTTCAGATATTTAATTCAATTACTTTTCAATATGTCAAATGTTTAACATCTGATCTGGGTTGAAAACTACCATGGACCTCATGACAACACTTGGAAAAATAGATTTTTCACTCAAGTCTTACAACATTGCCATCCTAGGACAAATATACCATTACAAGAGGAGATGATCTTATTGATTTGTGAAAGATTTAGGGAGAACTAATGAAGGGTACTTACTTTGCACCTTGTTTTTGAGACCTTCCACAACTCTTATTGTCAATGGGCATAAGACAAAATTTTAGGACATAATCACCCAACTAGAAAGTATAAAAATATCTAAACCACCTCTCTCCTAATGACCAAATTATTCTTTAGATAACAACCACCATTTTAAGATGGGAAGCAACAAGTAACCCCAAAGGACAAAAACAAAAATAGAAACCAAACGAACCAAGGAAATAGAAAGACAAAAAGAAAAAGGAAGAACAAGCAAACAACATCAAAGCTATTTACAACAGAAGCAAAAGCAGAACACCTACAAACAGAAAAATGAACTATCTACAGACAAAAACAAAAGAACAAGAAAAGGAAAAAAGACAAAATGAAGGAAAACTAACTAAATAAAAAACTAACACTAACCTATCCTAATCCTAAACTAACTCAAAAGCTAAGCTTTACAAACACAAGACTGTAAAAAATTTATACATTGACTTGACTGATTTTTCATTATGTGCAGCAATCTTAACAAACTAGGCACAGTTCTAAGCCTAGCAAATTTATCTTTATACTCATAAATATAAATTTTATACCCAATAAGTTCATTCTGAGAGCATAAAGCTTGAACTATTATTAGTTGTGGGTTCTCAGTTTTTCCATGATTTACCCACACACATGTTTTACTATCCCCAACGCCATAATCAAACTGAAAATTATTAAAACACAGAGGATAATGAAAGGACACCACTTGATTCTAAAGATTTCTAGTTACCAATGCAGGCTTGTGTTGTATGATCTCCTCCTCACAGGGTCTCAACTCATGGAACACTATTGAATCAGGGTTCGTCTTGCAGTTAGGATATTCACTCACTAGCATCTTTGTATTCATCTCTAGCATGAAGTCAAAAAATTTCTGAATTTCTTGAGATGAATCCTCACTTTGAACATTCTCCTACAACATGTCATCCCCTAGGGTTTGAGAATCTGGCTCCAGCTTATCACCATTGGTGTCTGGGGTATTGGCACATGGTGAACAAGGATTTCCTTCAAATTCACTTGAATGCACGGGGTCAGAGATAGGAAAACACTCTCTCAATTTAAATTCTTGCACCTCATCAACAAGGACATGCCACTTAGCATCAAATTTACTAGTGTTAGGAACAAATTGATTAGTGGATACTAAGCAGGGGCCTTCTTCCAACAACACCTTTGAGCAATCAGAATCAAAATCAAGAAAATAATCCTTTCTCTCATTCTCCTCGTTATGTTGAAGAGATTCAACTTCGAAGATAACCTCCTGGTTGCTTTCTTGGCATTCCTTCCTCTACTTCATCCAAATGTACTCCTCCATGAACTTCTTCAGGGAACAATTGACTGATCTGCACATGTACTTGAATTTCTTCCCTTAAAATTTCATGCTGACATTTAAGTCCTTGACTTTGAACACCAGGTTCATTAGCAATCTCATCTTGAAGCATGTCACCTGTTTAAATCTGCCCACTACTCAAATCAGCAGAGTCGTCTTCTTGCACTAACCCACCAAAGTGTATGTCTTCCTCATTCTCATTGGGGGGATAGGTACTCCAAGGATCCTCCATAACTATTCCTTCAATAGTGATCATTTGCTTGAAATACAAAACCATCCTTCCTAGGAAGACATGGCAGTCCATTTGAGAATGTTGATTAGTTCGATGTATCCTACATCCCCTTGGCCCAACAAGTTCTGATAGTTTCAGACCTCCCAGCTCTTCTAATTTCTCCCTTATTCGATTTTGCATACGAGGGATATCAATCCAGCATGAACCATGTCTCTCTGTCCATCCCTTATCACTTTGATTCTCATCTTGGTCATAAGATTTTACCTCATCTCCTTCACAGCGATTGTTAGTACTAGTGTTCTCAAGAAAGCTAGATTCGATCTTGAGATTTCCATTATGCTCTGGATTTAGATCCATTTCATGCTTTTCACCAAACAAGTCATTAAAATTATATTTTGGCGAATCAAATGTTGTATTCACAACTTCATTGTGATGTAATGTACTATGCTTTGGAAGATGACTGAAAAGAGATTATATGGTTATACCTTCATTATCGAGTGAAGTACTCAACTCTGTGATTGGATTTTGCAGGAGTGAATTCCCCCAATGGTCTTGTGTGCGATTGAACTAATATGGGGTGTCGGGGAATGTGGTGCTTGGAACCTTAGGAAGGTCGTAGCTACTTGGGGAGAATGATTGCATCTTGGCAGGGGTGGTGGGTGAAGCGGCATAAGGCTGCAGATGATGGCAGTTTGTAAGCACAAGAGGATTATAACCCTGAGTTTGGCTATCTGAATTTCTAGTGTCACCTCCAAATTGTGCCAATAAGAAAGCCTTTTTAAGTGCATCATGCAAAGATGTAGCCTTAGCACAACCTCTAACTTTGGTTGCCAATGAAAAATTTAAACCCCAATAGTAATGTTCTATCAGTACATGATCATCTGCAACCAAACCTAAAGATTGAACCCTTTGATACATAAACAAGAATCTGTGATTAAATTGATTAATGGGTTCCAATGGTATCCTTTTTCTAGTTGTAAATTCATGTAAGGGGTGTAATGCATGAGGATCAAATTGATCTAAAAATAAGGTTTCCAGTTTTGTCCATGAATAAATAGATTCTGGTAGAAGATTATCATACCATTGTCTTGTTGAACCTTGAAGTGTTTCGACAAATAATTGGCAGATGATATCCTGATGCCAAACCTAGAGAAAAGTGAGAATACGCCTGCAAGTTTTGACATGTTCAAAAGCATTTTTCCCACTGTTAGGGAAAAATAATGGAAGCCAATCATACAGGTGACCAGGGATTTCATGGAGAAATCCTGGTATATACAAAGGCCTACCCATTAAAGCTGGGCTTTCCAAGACCTGGCCCACTCCAACTCACAACGATCCACAATTACTCATAGGGCCCTCCTTCTAGCGCCAGTTCCTGTTGACGTCCCATATGGCACAACAACATTGCAAACAAAATATTGCTACTTTGTTTCTCCTGAAAGAGAAAGATGATCACATGGATATCTTAGCTCTCAAGGTCCTTGTAGTTGGGTCTCAACTGTGCTGATGTCCCTCAGTGGTCAATGTAATAGTAATATTCAAGGGGCCTGCTTGTAACACCCCTCCGTTTTGGCTCTTTGGATCGACAATGTTCTTCTTTGTTATGATTGTGTTTGACTATGCTTTGACTTTGGAACTTGGTTACTTTGGATTGCTATATGTTAAGCGATGTGAATGTTATATGTTATATGATGTTATTTTATTCTGATGTTATCATTATGGCATGTTTTGGATTAACTTAGAAGATAATTGATTTAACAATTTTTTATGTTGTTGATCATATAATTAATGTTAGATGTGTCAGTTAGTGATATTGTATTGGTAAAGGGGACGGGATTGTATCACTCGCTTGTGAGTGCCCTATGATTCTAAGATTTCCTCTTCATGGTGTGTTTGATCATATTATATATATATGGATGTTCGATGTACTCTTTGTTGCAGGTTGACAGGTACATGACATTGACTCCACCTGGTTCACAGGTTTGAGCATGTCTATTGACCAACAAAAATCGATTGGGAGATAGTAGCTAGGTTTTCAGTGCCAAGTCGTCACCCTAGTCATAGCGTGTCGTCGAGTTGTTGTCAGGTTGGTTGTTTTAATTTTGGTTCATTTCACCTTGTGTATTTATTTAATTGCAAATTATAGAGGTTATTAAATGGCTTGCGTAGTTAAATTGATGTTTAAATGTATTTATTTGCAATGTTGAAACGTCATTTATTTTATTGATTGATTTGATTTAATTATTAAAATTAGATTAAGGGTGATTTATTAAATGTGATAGTTGTTTTGGCAATTATTGGATATTAAGATTTAATTAAAATATAAATATAAATCATATTTGAATAGTTGGAGATAAATTAAAATAAATAAATAAATATAATGAAAATATGTTTTATTTCACTTTTGGAAATTATTGAGAACGTAAATTATTTGCAAAGAATGTATTCTTTTGTTTTAAAGAATTTTGAAAATGCATGAGATTTCAATTAGAAATTAGAAGTTTGTTTTAAATTTTAAAAAAATGGAAAATATCCCCAAAAGTTGCAATAAATTTAGTAGGTGGGGATATTTTGGGGATATTGACCAAATTTGGGGAAGAAAATAGGGAGGTTTTTGCATTCTTAGAATTTAGGTTGTGGATTTTGGAAGGGGAGATCAAGATTTGGAATCTGGAAAAGCTTTGAGTTAGAAATTGCACTTCAACTTTCTTCTCAAGTCTTTCATTTAGCTTCAATTTTCAGGTTCTTTTATGTTTTATTGTTTTGTTTGAAATTGTTCTTGCAACTTGAAATCTTGATTAGAAATCAATTTGAAAACCTTCTTAAAACTTTGAAAAATATTTAGAATTCTTGAGGAAATAATCTCCTTCAGCTATAAAATTTCTAATCTGATCAATATAACTAGAAAGGAAACAAAATAGATTTCCAGTTTGTTTTTTTTATTGAAATTGAGAATTTTATTTGCTGGGTATTTCATGTATGTGAGAAAAAATTCTTCAATCTGACTGTAAGCTAAGAAATTTATATATATATATATATATAACATATGTATATATATGTATATTTGGTAATATATACACATACATATATATATATTCTCGAATTTAAGGTCTGGTTAAAAAGAAGTTCTGTGTTTTTCTTTTTTGGTGAAATCACCCAGAAAACGCATTATTTTTATATTAATAAAATAGAAATAAATTTTTATTTTTTTTAGGGTTCATTTTTGGGCTGGGCGCTGCCCACGGCTGCGCCCCCACCATGGGAGGTGTTGCCTTCACTGGCAGCGGCCCCCATGATTGGGGGAGGGGTTGCGTAGCAGTCCCCAGCAGGGGTCGCGCCCCTGTTCTGGGGGCTGCGTAGCAGTAGGGGTGAGTCCCCATTTGAGTTTCTTTTTTAAAAAAAAATTAGAAAAGGTTATTTTAAATTTCATTTTTTGTTATATTTTATTTTAATTGTTTTATTTTATATATATTATATATATATTATAATATTTTAATATTATATATATATATAATATGTATATGTTAGGTATATATATATAATATAGATTTAAATTAGTAGATTAAAATAAAATAAAATTTTATTTATAAATAATAATAATTTATTTATTTTTGACATATTTAAATGAGGTTTAAATATTTAAATAGGAACTTTGAAATGATGATTTTCATTATTATAGTTGAAATGTAATCGAGGTAGGATTAAACGTTTTCTTTATTTAAGAAAATATTTATTTTAATTATTTGGTATGATTAAGCAAATGGCCTTATTTATAAGGATGATTTTAATTCTTATCTATGAGTGAGCAAATAGAATTAAATATTAAATTTAACTTTCTCAATGGTGCCAAGTGATTTGTTTTATTTTGTGTATGAACAAATATTGCTAATTATTTAAATTGAATTCTTGTACTATGTCATTGCTTGAATTGGGTTTAGGAAACCCGAACGTTAGTTTGTGTAAATTGTCTGAAGTGGTTGCTAGCTATGTTTGACCTTCTCGATGTTGTGCAAATAGAGTAGATGTCTTGAAGTCTTCCATATAGGGTTTCATTTAATTTTATGGGTTGTCGTCATGATAATCAACCCTTGGATTGTCTTGGGATTTGTGCCTCCTTGGGATTGGGAGAGGGTTATGTGGTTGTGCCTCCTTGGGAAGGAGTGATTTTGTATCTTCGTTTCCTCCAGTGTTTGGAGAGGGTTTGACCTGTGTTTCCTCCAATGGTTGGAGAGGGTTTTGACCTTTGTAGCCTCCAGTATTTGGAGAGGTTTTGGTACTTTTGTTTCCTCCTATGTTTGGAGTGAGTTTCCTTTGTTGGTTGCCTCCTTGGTTTGGAGAGGTCATCTTATCCAGTTACCCATTAGATTGTGGTTTTGTATCGTGTGTGTTGTCGATATGAGAGTGGCTCTATATGGGGGTCCGGCACACAGAGGGGCGCCAGGGTAACTCACTTAGGGTTTAAGTAAGTGATAACTTAAAAAGAATTAATGAAAAACTCTTAGACTAATTAAGATAATTAATGCCTCTCTCATAGCTCATTCGCTTTTAAGGTTTGAGATGAGATGAGAAGCGCAGTTGGTATGAGGGTCCGGCGGCTGGTAGAGTTGAGCCTAGATAGCCTAAGATGTGGGTTCGGTTGCCTTAGACAGTTGAGCCAGGGTAACTCATAACAATTGTCGTGTGACACTCTCACTATGTCAACCAAGTCAGTTGTTGTACTGCGTAAAAGATCATTGTTCTCTAGAAGCACTGTAACTTTGTGTTAAGTAATATTGTGGTTGTAGTTGCTTTAGTTCAGTTTATGCTTTAGCCTGTGTCTAGTGGTAGATGGTCTTGTGTTGGATTCCTGGTTACTATCTCCTAGCACGGGGGCTGAGCCTTTGGGTATCACACGGTTGGGTGGAACGTGCACCTTAATCCGTTGGTTTTCTTCTTGTTCGTGTAGACGAGACTTCCAGTTGGAGAGCTCGTGGGTTCCAGTTTCCTTTCATGCTTTTCTTTCAGTTATTATTGTAACTTTATTACCCTTCATTTGTTATCGAGATGGAGTTTGTAATATGTAATTATGATTATTGGATTTATCTCATTCAGGGAATGAGCGTTGTAATCTTCTTGTAAATTAATTGTTATTTGAAATCATGTGGTATTTATGATTCTTGAATTAATTAATCTTGTTTGGAATGTATGTGTTCTTAATGCTTTAAGTAATTTTAATGTTTTGGTTAATTCATGCTTCTTGTTTGGGTTTAAGTAACTCAGTCTTGTAACCTTAGGGGATTGGTTGGCAATGGTTAGAGAACTTGCATGTTTATTGTTCCTTTTTTTAAAAAAAAAAATTAGTTCGTTTGTGTAGTAAATTGCAACTTCCCCTAGGGTTGCATGGCGGGGCGTTACACTATTGGTGTGAGCTTTTGGACTGTTCTAAGATCAAGCATGAAATGAAACCTACTTTAACCTAGGGTTTTAAAGAAACAACAAAAGATAGATCAGGGTTTTGAAACAGAAAAGAACAACAGTTCATCCAATCTTAACCAGACTTGTTAACTTCAAGGAATTTGTAAACCAAAACTGTAGAACAAGATGAGCTTGTGATTGACACACAACCTCTTTCATTCATAGTGCTAATTCACATAACAATTCTTAATTATTATTCAAATAAAACACAAAAAAATATCTCATCCCTTGAAGACTTCACAAATCAAATGATCAATTAAGACAAATATCATTCAGGAACACAACATGAAGTAGATTAAACTCTGATTGCTTCTACTGTTATTAAAACAGATAAACAATGTTTACAAGGCTGGCACAATCACCAGTGTACAGAGAATCTGTGGCTCCAGATTGTTTCCAACTACACTAAGAGAACTCAGAAAATACATTACAGTCTATACTGAAATATTACTGCTAACCAAGAGAACAAGAGAAGCTCCCATTACTAAGAATCGAGATGCAACTCTATCTTCTTCTATTAACTCCCTAACTCCTAATAGTTCTAACTCTGAAAGTTATTGATCTAAAAGTTCTTTTAATCTAGAAGTTATAATCCTAAAAGTTCTAACAGTAAAAACTCTAACCTTTACAAAGAGGCAAGAATTCCTTATATACAGAATGCATCAAAAGAATGCGCTATCCCCCCGTACTAGGGTTTACAAAATATCTCAAACTATAGGAGAGTCGGCTCTCAGATCTTTCTAAGGAAAGTCAGTTGTGCATTCAATGTGAAACCCTGTTGTCCATATTGCTAGAAGGATTTCTAGGAAAGATCTATAGATCTTTTGCTGCTACAGCATTAACTCCCCTATCTGTATGTCCATACTTGAACTCTTTCTAAAATCTACCTTGAATGCTCAGAATATCTTCATTAATGTTGATCTACCTTCTTGCCAGTAGTCGCCACAGCTGTCCCTGTGACTCATAGTTTCTTCGTTCTTCTTTGACCTTTCTTCATGTTCTAGACTCTTTGCATGTTCGTTGACTATTTTTTGAAAACACCATCGGGCCTCTTTAGATCTTTGCACTGTCGCTCGAGTAGACTCATCGTCAACTGTTCTCAGAAAGAATCCACCTTTCTCACTTTCTATTGATCTTCCCTCGCAAGAGTAGTCAATCGGTCAAAGGAACTGATGAGTCATTCTTTTGGCCCCTTCCGGTTGGTCGGGCATATGCTAGGTGAACTCCATCAGGCGGTCAAAATGGTCCGATCAACATCGCATGTCGGTGAGACACCACCGGTGTCTCCCCGATGCGATTTCACCATAATGTAGTTATCGGCATGACACCAGATAGTCGGTGGGACGTTTCAGCGAGCAAGGGAAGTCATATTGAGTCCGCAAAACCAATCAGCAAGACTCCTTCATTTCCTTGAGACCTTTTTTTAGTCATGCCGACATGGGCTCCTTCATTTCTCATGCGTCGCTGTAGCATTCTCTTGTTAGGGAGATGTCCTGCAGACATCTTATGTCTCGGTGAAAGCCTTCATAAATCCACTTTGTCGCTGTGACATATCTCATCGGCGAGACATTGCACCGAATGCCCACACTCTCTCTGAAGACACCTTTGTCGACGAGACTGCACCCACTCGCTGAGACCTCTTAGCGGGCTCTAACTACTACACCGATTCCTCTTCATTTCGTTGAGACATCTCCCAATCGGTGAGACCTTTCCCCTATCTTCTTGAGTCACAACGAAGATCTATCCTTCGGGGAGACCTATGTTAATCGGACAAACCTTAGATCTTTGGTGGGGACCTTTCCGTGTCGGCAAGACTCCTGACGACATCACTTCCGCATCGCTGAGACTCATGCCTTTCGGCAAGAGATTATGCCAAACTTAGAAACCTTTGGTGAAGGCTCCCTCTTGTCGGCAAGACTTTAGAATCTCACCCAGACGTCTCTTCGAAGACACCTTACGCTGATCGGGAATTCCTGTTGACAGCAGTCGGCCAGACTTTGAGATTTCACCAAGACCTCCTTCCGAAGGGAAAACTCATGTCGATAGAAATCTCCTTTTCTCTAGGACGATGACCTTGGTCATGCCGATAGATGCCTGTATGTAAATTCCACTCGCCATGACAATCTCGAGGTCTTGCCGACAGGCAATACAGACGCACATTGAACAAAAAAGATTATGGGTTGGGGAGACCGTGATAAACTTATGCTGATAAGATCCATAATGGGGAGTATTTTGATTCTTTGGATTTCAAACGATCATAGCCAAGCCATCAGTCGATAAGAGTCTGAAAAAGTGTTGCCGACTTTTGCCTTAACTGATTTTCATAACCAACTGGATTGAGGACAGCCTCCAACCGAGCTCCCTTGACAAATATCATCCTGTATGGCATGTTCCTGCAAAAATGGATACTTCCATTAGTCATCGAGGAAGGACATAAGATACACTATCATAGAAACACTTTGGCTCATGATTTCCTAAGGTCACGGGGAAAATATCGCGCTGAGAGAAAAAGCACCCGGCAAACACGAGAAAGCGAGGGAACAAAAGCAGTTCAGGAAAATCAAAGGAGACATAAAATCGTGAAAAAAGAAGACATGGGAAAATCCGGTCCCGCGAGGAATTCGCGAAGACCAAAATCGAACAACGGTTTAGCAGGAAGATTCGGTGAGATCAGAGAAAAACCGAAGGTGATACAAATCAAAACTCAAGAGAAAACCCGAAGAACCCCAAGAGAAAAAGCAAAAACCAAAGGCAAAAAAGGAAAAGAAAGGGGGACCCATTTTGTTCCAAATCAAAATGGGGTGGTTATGTAGGGCATAACAAATGGCGACTCGGCTGGGAAAATGGTTTAACCATTTTCAAGAATCTGCAGGATTCAGCTACCCAAAACTTATGGTTCATCAACATCAGTTTTAGAAGAAAGGTTGAGCTAGGATCTCAAATGTAAGTCAACAATAGCTACCCCTAAATCTATGTGTGTGCTTGATTGTGCATCACTCTCTCATGAAGTTTTCTTCATTTGTTGGACAACAATGTGTAAGATTTGAGCTACATGAGTTGATTTTCTTTTAGCTGTCGTGCAATGATATCCTAGCCATTGCTCCGCTGCCAGTCAGGCGTCCATAGCCCCGACGGAGATACCTCTAGTTTTTCCACAACATTGCTCTACTGCCAGTTAGGCGTCCATAGCCCCGGTAGAGATACTGGAATCACCCATTCATATTGAATCTTCTTCTTTTTCTTTTGATAATTCTTTTCTTTTTCTCTTTTTTTTATAGAGTTCCAAATATTTAATTCAATTCCTTTTCAATGTGTCAGATGTTTAACACCCGATCTGGGTTGAAAACTACCATGGACCTCATGATAGCACTTGGAAAATCAAATTTTTCACTCAAGTCTTACGGCAGTACCATCCCTAGGACAAATATATACCATTACAAGAGGGAGATGATTTTATTGATTTGTAGAAAGATTTAGGGAGAGCTAATAGAAGGGTACTTCTTGTCAATGGAGCATAAGACAAAAGTTTAGGACATAATCACCCAACGAGAGAGAAAGTATGAAAATATCTAAACTGTTCTTCTCCAAATGACCAAATTATGCTTTAGATAACAGCCCACAGTTCAAATATGGAAGGAAGCAAATGAACCCCAAAGAATAAAACAAAACATAAACAAAAGGGAACAAAAGAAACAAAAGATAAAAATAAAGGACAAACAAACAAACAGCAGAGCTATTTATAAGCAAGCAGAATATTTACAAACAGAAAAACAAACTATCTACAAACAAAACAAAAGAACAAGAAAAGGAAAAAAGACAAAAAGAAGGAAAACTAACTAAATCAAAAACTAACACTAACCTATCCTAATCCTAAACTAACTCAAAAGCTAAGCTTTACAAACACAAGACTGTAAAAAATTTATACATTGACTTGACTGATTTTTCATTATGTGCAGCAATCTTAACAAACTAGGCACAATTCTAAGCCTAGCAAATTTGTCTTTATACTTAGAAATATAAAATTTATAGGCAATAAGTTCATTTTGAGAGCATAAAGCTTGAAATATTATTAGTTGTGGGTTCTCAGTTTATCCATGATTTACCCACACACATGTTTTACTATCCCCAACACCATAATCAAACTAAAAATTATTAAAACACAGAGGATAATGAAAGGACACCACTTGATTATGAAGATTTCTAGTTACTAATGCAGGCTTGTGTTGTATGATCTCCTCCTCACAGAGTCTCAGCTCATGGAACACTACTGAATCAGGGTTCATCTTACAGTTAGGATATTCACTCACCAGCATCTTTGTATTCATCTCGGGCACGGAGTCAAATTTTTTTTGAATTTCTTGAGATGAATCCTCACTTTGAACATTCTGCTGCAACATGTCATCCCCTAGGGTTTGAGAATCTGGCTCCAGCTTATCACCATTGGTGTCTGGGGTATTGGCACATGGTGAACAAGGATTTCCTTCAAATTCACTTGAATGCATAGGGTCAGAGATAGGAAAACACTCTCTCAATTTAAATTCTTGCACCTCATCAGCAAGGATATGCCACTTAGCATCAAATTTACTAGTGTTAGGAACAAATTGATTAGTGGATACTAAGCAGGGGCCTTCTTCGAACAACACATTTGAGCAATCAGAATCAAAATCAAGAAAATACTCCTTTCTCTCATTCTCCTCATTATGTTGAAGAGATTCAACTTCGAAGATAACCTCTTGGTTGCTTTCTTGGCATTCCTCTGCTTCATCCAAATGTACTCCGCCATGAACTTCTTCAGGGAACAATTGACTGATCTACACATGTACTTGAATTTCTTCCCTTAAAATTTCATGCTGACATTTAAGTCCTTGACTTTGAACACCAGGTTCATTAGCAATCTCATCTTGAAGCATGTCACCTGTTTAAATCTGCCCACTACTCAAATCAGCAGAGTCGTCTTCTTGCATTAACCCACCAAAGTGTATGTCTTCCTCATTCTCATTAGGGGGATAGGTACTCCAAGGATCCTCCATAAGTATTCCTTCAATATAGTGATCATTTTCTTGAAATACAAATCCATCCTTCCTAGGAAGACATGGCAGTCCATCTGAGAATGTGTATCAGTTCGATGTATCCTACATTCACTTGGCCCAACAAGTTCTGATAGTTTCAGACCTCCCAGCTCTTATAATTTCTCCCTTATTCGATTTTGCATATGAGGGATATCAGTCTAGCATGAACCATGTCTCTCTGTCCATCCCTCATCACTCTGATTCTCATCTTGGTTAGAAGAGGTTATCTCATCTCCTTCATAGCCATCATTAGTACTAGTGTTCTCAAGAAAGCTAGATTCAATTTTTAGATTTCCATTATGCTATGGATTTAGATCCATTTCATGCTTTTCACCAAACAAGTCATTAAAATTATATTCTAGCGAATCAAATGTTTTATTCACAACTTCATTGTGATACATAATGGACTATGCTTTGGAAGATGACTGAAAAGAGATGATATGGTTATAACTTCATTATCGAGTGAAGTACTCAACTCCGTGATTGGATTTTGCAAGAGTGAATTCCCCCAATGGTCTTGTGTGTGATTGACCTGATATGGGGTGTCGGGGAATGTGGTGCTTGGAACCTTAGGAAGGTCGTAGCTGCTTGGGGAGAATGATTGCATCTTGGTAGGGATGGTGAGTGAAGTTGCATAAGGTTGCAGATGATGGCAGTTTGTAAGCACAAGAGTATTATAACCCTGAGTTTGGCTATTCGAATTTCTAGTGTCATCTCCAAATTGTGCCAATAAGAAAGCCTTTTTAAGTGCATCATGCAAAGATTTAGCCTTACCACAACCTCTGACTTTGGTTGCCAATGAAAAATTTAAACCCCACTAGTAATGTTCTATTAGTACATGATCATTTGCAACCAAACCTAAAGATTGAACCCTTTGATACATAAACAAGAATTTGTGATTAAATTGATCAATGGGTTCCAATGGTATCCTTTTTGTAGTTACAAATTCATGTAAGGGGTGTAATGCATGAGGATCAAACTGATCTAAAAATAAGGTTTCCAGTTATGTCCATGAATAAATAGATTCTGGTAGAAGATTATCATACCATTGTCTTGCTGAACCTTGAAGTGTTTCGACAAATAAATGGTAGATGATATCCTGATGCTAAACCTGAAGAAAAGTGAGAATACGCCTGCAAGTTTTGACATGTTCAGAAGCATTTTGCCCACTGTTAGGGAAAAATAATGGAAGCCGATCATACAGGTGACCAGGGATTTCATGGACAAATCCTGGTATATACAAAGGGCTACCCATTAGAGCTGGGCTTTCCAAGACCTGGCCCACTCCAACTCACAACGATCCATAATTACTCATAGGGCCCTCCTTCTAGCTCCAATTCCTGTTGGCTTCCCAGATGGCACAACAACATTGCAAACAGAATATTCCTACTCTGTTTCTCCTGAAAGAGAAAGATGATCACATGGATATCTTAGCTCCCAAGGTCCTTGTAGTTGGGTCTCAATTGTGCTGATGTCCCTCAGTGGTCAATGTAATAGTAATATTCAAGGGGCATGCTAGTGTGAACTTTTGGACTGTTCTAAGATCAAGCATTAAATGAAACCTACTTTAACTGGGGTTTTAAAGAAACAACAAAAGATAGATCAGGGTTTTGAAACAGAAAAGAACAACAGTTCATCCAATCTTAACTAGACTTGTTAACTTCAAAGAATTTGTAAACCAAAACTATAGAACAAGATGAGCTTGTGATTGACACACAACCTCTTTCATTCACAGTGCTAATTCGCATAACAGATTCTTAATTATTATTCAAATAAAACACAAAATAATATCTCATCCCTTGAAGACTTCACAAATCAAATGATCAATTAAGACAAATATCATTCAGGAACACAACATGAAGTAGATTAAACTCTGATTGCTTCTACTATTATTAAAAGAGATAAACAATGTTTACAAGGCTGGCATAATCACCAGTGTACAGAGAATTTGTGGCTCCATATTGTTTCCAACTACACTAAGAGAACTCAGAAAATACATTATAGTCTATACTAAAATCTTACTGCTAACCAAGAAAACAAGAGAAGCTCCCATTACTAAGAATTGAGATGCAACTCTATCTTCTTCTGTTAACTCCCTAACTCCTAACAGTTCTAACTCTAAAAGTTATTGATCTAAAAGTTCTTTTAATCTAGAAGTTCTAATCCTAAAAGTTCTAACCGTAAAAACTCTAACCTTTACAAAGAGGCAAGAATGCCTTATATACAGAATGCATCAAAAGAATGTGTTGTCCCCCCGTACTAGGGTTTACAAAATATCTCAGACTATAGGAGATTCGGCTCTTAGATCTTTCTGAGGAAAGTTGGTTGTGCATTCAATGTGAAGCCCTGTTGTCCATATTGTTGGAAGGATTTCTGGGAAAGATCTATAGATCTTTTGTTGCTGCAGTATTAACTCCCCTATTTGCGTTTCCATACTCGAACTCCTTCTGAAATATGCCTTGAATGCTTAGAATATCTTCATTAATGTTGATCTACCTTCTTGCCAGTAGTCGCCACAGTTGTCCCTGTGACTCATAGTTTCTTCGTTCTTCTTCGACCTTTCTTCATGTTCTAGACTCTTTGCATGTTCGTTGACTGTTTTCTGAAAACACCATTGGGCCTCCTTAGATCTTTGCACTATCACCCGAGCAGACTCATTGTCAACTATTCTCAGAAAGAATCCACCCTGGTCGCTTTCTATTGATCTACCCTCGCAAGAGTAGTCAATCGATCAAAGGATATGATGAGTCATTCTTTTGGCCCCTTCCGGTTGGTCGGGCATACGCCAGGCGAACTCCATCAGGTGATCAAAATGGTCCGATCAACATCGCATGTCGGTAAGACACCACCGGTGTCTCCCCGATGAGATTTCACCATTGTGCAGTTATCGTCATGACTCCAGATAGTCGATGGGATGTTTCAGCGAGCAGGGGAATTCATATCGAGTCCACAAAACCCATCAGCAAGACTCCTTCATTTCGCTGAGACCCTTCTGTAGTCATGCCGACATGGGCTCCTTCATTTCTCATGCGTTGTTGTAGCATTCTCTTGTCGGGGAGATGTCCTGCAGACATCTTATGTCTCGGCGAAAGCCTTCGTAAATCCACTTTGTCGCCGTGACATATCTCATCGGCGAGACATTGCGCTGAACGCCCACACTCTCTCCAAAGACACCTTTGTCGGCGAGACTGCACCCACTCGCTGAGACCTCTTAGCGGGCTCCAACTGCTATGTTGATGCCTCTTCATTTCACTGAGACTTCTCCCGATTGGCGAGACCTTTCCCCAATCTTCTTGAGTCACAACAAAGACCGATCCTTTGGGGAGACCTATGTTTATCAGACAAACCTTAGATCTTTTGTGGGGACCCTTCCATGTTGGCAAGACTCCTGATGACATCACTTCCGCGTCGCCAAGACTCACACCTTTCGGTAAGAGATTATGCCAAAATTAGAAACCTTTGGCGAAGGCTCCCTCTTGTCAGTGAGAGTTTAGAATCTCTCCCAAACGTCTCTCTGAAGACACCTTACACTGATAGGGAATTCCTATTGACAGCAGTCGGCCAGAATTTGATATTTCACCAAGACCTCCTTCCGAAGGGAAAACTCATGCCGATAGAAAACTCCTTTTCGCTAGGACGATGACCTTGGCCCTGGCGATAGATGCCTGTATGTAAATTCAACTCGCCATGACAATCTTGAGGTCTTGCTAATAGGCAATACAGACGCACATTGAACAAAACGGATTATGGGTCGAGGAGACCGTGATAAACTTATGCCAATAAGATCCATAATGGGGAGTATTTTGATTCTTTGGATTTCAAATGATCAGAGCCAAGCCATCAATTAGTAAGAGTCTGAAAAAGTCTTGCCAACTTTTGCCTTAACTGATTTTCATAACCAACTGGATTGAGGACAGCCTCCAACTGAGCTCCCTTGACAAATATCATCCTGTATGGCCTGTTCCTGCAAAAATGGATACTTCCATTAGTCATCAGAAGGACATAAGATACACTATCATAAGAAACACTTTGGCTCGTCATTTCCTCAAATTCCATGGAAATCCACGCGGGACGGATTTTCGCGAAGGAGAAAAACACTTGGCAAACCCGGAACAAACAGGGAACAACAGATTTCGGGAAAATCCAAACGAGACAGAAAACCGTGAGAAAGAAGACACCGAGAAAATCCAGTCCACGAGAAATTCCGCGAAGACCAAAAATCCTCGAACAACAGCGTTCAGCCGGAGTTCGAGTGAGATCCGGAAAAATCCGAATGGGATGGAAAATCTCAAACTCAGGAGAAAACCCGAATCAAAAGCAAAAGCAAAAACCAAAGGCAAAGAAAGGAAAAGAAAGGGGGACCCATTTTGTTCCAAATCAAAAGGGGGTGGTTATGCAAGGCATAACACTAAACTTTGACCTATGCTTATGCAAAGCTTGCTAATTCATCTAATATTGATGTGTACTTGTGCAAGTCTTGCTAATTCATTTGAGCATGGTCTATGATTGTACATGTCTTGCTAATTTATCTAAGCCCAATGTGCTCCATTGCTAGTTGGAGGTCAAGCTCTACAAATACATGTCAAGGTTAAATACACATTGGACTTAGGCATGTTACCAAAAGTCTTGCTAATTCATCTAAGCATGGCATATGATTGTACATGTGCACTTGTGCAAATCAAGTGGTAACTCGTCTAAGTCCAATGTGTATTTAACCTTAGCATTTATTTGTAGAACTTGACCTCCAACTAGCAATAGAGCACACCAAACTCATTCTCTATTTTTATTTGAAGCACTCGACCACCACCTTAATTACCACCTAATAGAGAACTCCCCAAGTCTCTAGCCAAGATTACTCGCCATATTTAAAATTCATTTGAAAAAGCACCATCATACCCAACTTAGAATTGCTCAAATAGATTAAAAAAAAGAAAAAGAAAAATCAATATAAATTTACCTTACTACAATAAACCTCTAGGTACAACATTTGTCCTTTTAT
>VDFB02360716.1:0-10785 GCA_007258455.2 Sequoia sempervirens | reverse complement strand
CCACCATGGGACACCAAGGGCTGGTTTCTAGTTTCATGCACTACGTGCACGACACCCTCATGGGAGAACTTTAAACATTTGTGAATAACAAAGGTGATTCCATTTATGGAGGCGAGCTAGGGTATGCCTAGCTTCAACCTGAATAGATCCGACTCTGAAATAACAACAAAGACTGTGTTGATAGCCCTGGGTCCAACCAAGATGGACAAAGTGATTGAGCCATAAGGTTTAAGGAACATACCATCGTGTGTATGGATGGTATATTTTGTTTCTTCATTATTTTCTTTTTGTAACGAATTTAATACTAATGTCTCATCAGTGATAACATTCACACGAATCGCAGGGTCTATCAAGACTCCTGTCACAATGTTACCATTGACATGAGCGGGAATGTAGAGAGGCGAAGGTTTGTTGTTTAAGGGTAAATCATGTGATGTAAATGTAATGTTCGGAAAACTGGGTGCGGGTGGAACAGTGGAAGTTACCGTGACCATATTAACATAGGCCTCGGGTTGTGCAACAGAATCAGTGGGATTGACAATCATGTTAGCGGAGTGTGATAGAAATGGGTCTGTGTATATTTGCAATTCTCTATTAGCCTTTTTCACTGATTTGTTAGCATTTTGTTTGTTCCCATCAAGACGAATGGTACCGTCCTTGATGTAGTCTTGTATTTCGTGACACAAACACATATAGTGTTCGATATCATGTCCATTAACATGATGGTACTAGCAATAAGTGCTCCCATCATACCAATTAGGGTAAGGTTCTTTAACAGGATTAGGAGTTGGTAAAGTTACGATCTTATCCTTCAATAACTCCTATAAGATGGAGGTATAAGATTTTGATAACTTTGTGAACTTTCAGGTGCGTTTGGGGCCATTTTCATTAGCAGTGGCTACTACATTTGCAATGGATTTACCTTTCCTAGAGATTGATACGATGGACTTCCCTTTAGAATGGGAGTGCAAGGATGATCCCCTGAACTGAGCAACTGTTTGTTGGTATTCTTGTAGGGCCGCACATAGGTGCGTGAAAGAAGGGTATTTCATAAGGGCGAACTTCTCTTGCCAAGGCCTTTGTAAGTTCCCTATGAACACCTTCTGCATGTCAAAATCGGGCAACTGATATGAGATTTGTGAAAGGAGCGCTTGATAACACACTATGAAATCACTAATCTTTTCATTATCTCCTTGTTTTCATCAGACGAGATCCAAAAAAGTCATCTTCGGCCTGATGTTTGTTTGGAACTGTCTAAGGAATTGATTTAAAATTTGATCGAATGAGAAGATAGAGTTGTCGGGCAAGGAACATTACCACTCGAGTGTTATATACTTGAGAGATTGAGGAAACAGTTTAGCCATCAATGCGTCATGATGGAAGAAGTCAATGCAAAGGGCGTTAAAAGTAGACACATGTTTCTGCGGGTCTCCTTTACCACCAAACTTCTTGAATTTAGGGATCTCCATTCCTTGAGGGAAAGGAGTATTCAAGATGGAAACCGACAATGGGCTATGTCGAAAGAAAGGCTAGAAGATAGGCTAGGCAGAGGCTTGGGCAAGACTCACCAACTAGCTTTGCATCTTACCCATATTCTGAAGAAGAGTGTTCAGAATAGGGTCATTAGAAGATAAAGGGCTAGAGGGACCTCCTCCAGAACCACCGCCAAGGCCTCCTCCAGAGCCACCATCAGAGTGGCCTCTGCTAGAACCACCACCAGAGCCACTACCACCAGTAGGGCCTCTGTCGGAACCACCACCATGTCCTCCACCAAACCCACCTCCACTAGCACCACCTCCATTACCGAATTCACCACCACTACAAAAGCCTCCACCACTCATCCCGCCAAAACCTCCACCACTAGAGGTGACAAGAGGGGTGAAGCTAAAGCTCAAGGGGACTCTGTTTACTCTGATAGTTTTGAGTTGTTTAGAAGGGATGCTAATAGAATGGATTGTGTCGGCCATATCGACGGATGTGGGAGGCATTGATACCCCTAACTATCCTTCATGTTCTCTGAAGTTGACTCCTTGTATGAAAATAGGGTTGTTCGAAGGAGCACATGCTTCAGAAAGACCAAGGAGGCTAGTCAGAAGTTCGATGCCTGTTTGATCTCTACACATCATATGTTTTAATTCACTGAAAACTCGAGTGGCCCTAGCCATCTTCGAGTTTCTTTCCAAGTGGTTTTCCAAATTTCCCAATCCCTTAGTAAGGGAGGCAATGTATTCCACAAAAATTTGAACGGCCTTGTGCTCATCCACCAAAGGTGGAGTAGGAGACGCAAGGGGAGTGGGAACATGATCAATTTCATCGACAAATCCCATCTTGTTCCTTGACAACTGCTCCTACGCAACCAAACTAACGGAGGGAGCAAAGAAAAGGCCTATAGAGAGACCAATCGAGACCTTCGTCCTTTCCATCAGGAGGTGTCGCACACTTCTCCTAACAATATGCTTAGAAGTTGTGGACTGGATTGTGATGCTCATAAAACTTCACAACACTCAGGGACACAATAGTTGGAGAGTATATGAGAGGGAATTCAACATCAATGGATGAACGGATGTTGGTTCACATCAAGTTCACCAAAAATGTAAGAGAGGGGGACCACCACATGCAAGACCCCAGGTCAAAGAGGTTCAAGAAATGAGAGGCTGCCCTAACAAGCCTCAACTAAGTGTAATGTTAGGAAGTGTGAGGCAAAATTAACGAGGACCATGAGGCCTCTTAGTTACTCTGTAGACCCGAAACACAGAATGGGCTAGGCGAGCCGGTTCTTAGGTCTAACACTATGCCTCGGGAAGCTCTCTATCTTAGGATGAAAGCGTGGTCTCTGGACGTTAGCGCGGCATACTAGCATTTCACAAGTGTGCTGGCATTTGTATGGCCAGACAACAGCAAAGGCGAGGTCAAACCACCAAAACTAGCTAACGGCCCAGCTAACTAACTAAAGGGCTAGAATGATGTGATTAAGCAAATGAAGGACTCTCTCATATTGTAAAGTAAATAGACAAGGGTAAAGAGAGCAAGGAGAATCTCACCAAGGAATTCATTCGCTAGTTGATCCTTCGAGAAGCACGTAATCCTGCACACAAAAAGAGAGGAGAATGTTGGGTGGCTGTATAGGGGTCTACCTCAGTCAGACCCCCGTTTAGGTGTTCCCACCTCCATGGACAGCCTAGGAATAAGATAAAGAAAGCAATACAACGGAAAGCAAAGGAGCACTACAAAATAGTAAAAGTGCTAACTCAGCCAAATGATAGAGGAGAGGAGAGGGAAGCTTACCACCTCAACCAAGAGCACTCAAGGCTACTTGGGGGAGAACAAGAGAGGAACTCAAGCCTCTGTTGCGATGGTGTGGTCCCAAACTTGCTCTACTGACGTGATGGAGTGTTTCTTTAGCTACAATGGAATGCAAGAATGTTGCTTGAAGCTTGAAGTGAGTGCAAAGAGTGTGAAGTTGGAGAGTCTAGATTGTAGAAGCTTATGGAGTGATCTCTTGAAGATTGAAGAAGATGAAAAGCTTGTTCAAGGGGTGAATATGAAGAAGGGTTGAAGTGAAACAGCCATATTCAGGTTAGTCAGCCGAAGGGGGCGTTACAACTTCATCTCCAATGAGAAGAGAAACGCCTTTGTAGGTTCAGCCACAAGAATCTGCCAAGGACGTAAGCACGTCGTGCAGGTGTCCCCGATATAAATGCCTCCATCGACGCTCAAAACAGGTGCCAAGTGAGATGAAAGTAGCGGGCTTAGGTGGAATTAAGCTTCCGATCTCGGTTCTCTAAAGTGGGTAAAGGAAAAATGGGGATTTGCACATGGGGTGCAAATTCACTCTTATACAATATTGATTCTCCAATTGAAAGGGTGGTGATGCGACTAGACTAAATGTGTTTCTTCCTACCCACTAGAACATAGGGAATCAATGAAAGTTTCAGAAAAGCTCACACAAGTCTCTATTTCACAACTCTTGAAGATGGATATAGAGGTAAGGGATTTGACAAGCACTACAAGGGAAGAAAATATCAACATATTCTCCCTATAAACAAATGTTACACAACATATATACATAGAAAGTATGAAAACTTTCATTCAATCATAGAGGAAATGAAATATGCATAGTATGATAGAGGCAAGGAGAGGTGAAAATGCAAACTTTATTGATCCAAAAGCATGGATCTTGTTACAATAGAAAAGTTGCAGCATGCAAGTCTATATAATTTTTCTATTTTATATGGTATTATCAGCTAGAGAATAACCATGAACATTTATATAGGTGAAATACACATAGATAATACCAAACACTACATTTGTTTATAGATGTGGTATTTTAATTTTTGTGTCATGGCTCTTATCTAGGAATCTAGTTGAATTAAGTCAGATTTAGATTTTAAAAGGGAATCAATTTTACTATCTTTCGCCTATGAAGAGAGAATATTAACCATGAGTGATGTTCTTGACTATTGTAGTTTACCAACCTCCTTAGAGGATTCTCCTAGAGCATGAGTGATCTATGGTTGTGCTAGCACTATATTCTTGGATTTCTTGATGGTTTAAGTGCTATAACTTGTGTTAGAGGTCAAGGTTTTTCTTGGTGAATAGGTATTGGAGGTGAGATTTGAGCCTTTGTTAGGTGCATTGTGGCTAGCCTTACAACTACCAATCATAGTCCATCCTTCCTCACTTTTTGTTAAAATCAATTCAAATACTAATTTATAGGCAAGCTTAACCTTGTAAACAACCATAGGAAAATATTTGATTTCATGTCTAAAAGATTGACAACTTGGAAATGAGTAAGTTGAGAAGACTGATGTATAGCACATGCTAGATATGGCACGTGAGCAATTTAAAATTCAATTGACTCTTTGAGATCTTTTGAAAGATCAACTTCAACACAAATGTATAATTTCTTTAGATGAGCATAATAAAATTTATTACACTCAATACACGCTACTCTCCCTAAGACGGAAGCTATATGGTCCATGAAGGGGCATCAAGGTAAAGATAATCCAAGAAATTCAATCCAAATTGAGACCTTAAGAGCTTGTTGAGTCTATAGAGAAAAAATGATATATATAGAGAGAGAGAGTTGAGAATGGCATCTCTATGATTAATTTCTACAAATCAGAACTAAAATAAACTCTCAGTTAAGTTTTGGATAATGTCAGTTCAAACATTATTCATCCAATTCCTCAAAATACATTTTGATAATATCTTTACCACAAAATAACTTATTGAAGTAATACACTTAAGCCATTTACACACAATATCAAAACTTAAAACTACATCCAAAAGAGATTGAAAAATCTTATATCAGAGACAATTTTTTAGGTTTCTTAATCAATGGTGCCACCCTCAATCATTCCAAAACCAACAAAGTCAGCATGAACAGCTGAACCATTACAACTTGAAACCATTATATAAATAACTAAATCTACCTAAGAGATTTAAAAATTCCCACTCTGATTAAGAAAAGTGATATGACAAGCAAGGGAAGAGAATTAGACAAGAAAAAAAAAACATGACAACCAAGCAGACCTCCTCTTTAGTCTGTACCAAAAGCTTGCTTAACCGGGAATCCCGGTTTTATGATGTTACTTGCACAATCATTTGAAAGGACAAGCTTATAACAGCTGAGATGAATTCTCCAACGTGGTGCTCTCCCCTTCCATGTAATTATGTCCCAAAGTTTATTCTTTTCTGTCAACATTGCTTTGGATCAGTTGGAATCTGGAATTGTACCAAATCAGATTTCTCCAGTCAAAGAATAGCTCCACTTTCATCTTTTATGGTGTTGTTTCTTATTGGACCAAATTCTGTAATTTCTGTTTTTTTGGGTCGTCAGTAGTAGTTTGATAATATATCACTATCCTTGTGTGAGAAAAGAAAGAAACAAAATTGTACATTTAATTCTTTAATAAAGGGCAAAGTTCTATCTCGACTTCACATAGAGTTTTGAACAGTCTTAAAAATACTATGTTGGTGTATACACATGTTTCTTGTGTAGGTAATACAGTTTTTTAACTTTTAGAAAAGCCCTTATTCATTGATTTCTTTTCATATTTCCTAAAGAGTCTTTTCATGAGATTCCCAAATCAAAATACAATATGGTGTGTCCATGTACTTTGAGTTTTAAGAATTGATGGTATTGTAAAACTCTGAATTGATGGTATTGTAAGAGTAAGTAAAAATATAAATACGAATGATGATCGATATATTTTTTTAATAATTGTGTAAATAGAATAAAAAATTTGTTGATTTATTTGAAAATAAAATATTGTACAAATATAAAATCAAAATATAACTAAATAGGGAAACTTAAAATTACAGCTATCACAAAGAAATAACTGATCAGTATAAGCAATGTTTACTAGTCTACATTCTCCTTCATAATGAATATTGGAAAAAAATAGTCATTATTCTATCATTTCTCCCCCATAATGAATATTTGGAAGAACAAAAAGCAAAGCTTTTGTGAACCATATATCTTTGCAAAACTATAAAAACATGATGATATCACTACATCTGATCCATCTCCAATGCAATAAGGAATAACACCTACACATTGTGTGTCTAATAAGCCATGTGCCAATGAGAGAAAAACTAGATAACTCAATCCAAAGACTACAAAATTAATGATGTAGCACTATTTGAAAATGTGAAACCATCATTGGCCATAAAGCTCTTGAACTCAATAAAGGCACACACAAACACCAAAAAGGAGTTGTTCCTCTAGAAAAAAAGGTGTATGTTAAAATATGATGGCTCAAGCCCAAAATTCAGCTAAAGTGCACTTAGAGCCCAAAATCTCATAAAAGTACACTTGGAGCCCAAAATCCCACAAAAGTCCTCTTGGAGCCAGAAATCCTACAAAATTCCACTTGGAGCTCAAAATCTTGCAAATGTCCACTTGGAGCACAAAATCTAGCAAGATTACAACTGGATATTTCAAATTGGAAGTTTTTCATCAAGACATTTTAAACTAGACATTTTCCATCGAGACATTCTCCATAGACATTTTCCATCGAGACATTCTATATTCTTACGGGGATATTCTCTCCATGGGTTATTGGGTTATTATGACCCTAGGTTATTTTGTCCTTGGGTTATTGTGACCGGGTTATTTTGTCCAGGGTTATTTTGGGTGGGTTATTATGTCTTGTAACAGTATAAGAAGTTTCATGCGATGACATAAGGATATGCGATGTGAATTTTCATCCTGAAGGAAATGAAGGAAATTCTGGCAGAAAACAAGCATTACAAATGATTTTCGAAACCCTTTTACTTGTAGTGCATTTCAAAAAATAGTTGAAAACTTTGGTGGAAGGAGGAACTGAACGACTGAAGTACAAATGATGATTTCACGATCAATAAATTATCCTTTATGATGAAACCTTAAAAGCGATAAATTAAATAAGGAGGATTGAGTGGTCATTTTCATTTGAAGTGAATGAGTTGAGAAATAAAGAGCTAGGGTTAATAGCAAGCGAAATTATGGAGAACAAGGCTGAAGCAATGGAGTCAAAGGAAATGGTGGTATTTAGTTCACGTAGCAACGAATCACAGAAATTGAGTAAGTTACAGATTGATGAATTTGATCATGAAAAGATTTGAAATCTTGAGACTTCTCTTTTAGCTGAGAAAATGCAAAAGGTCAAGAATTTAGGGCACAAGGGTTTAGACATTTGGAGCGAATTTCCATAATTTTTGAATGTGGACATTATTCAGGTTATTTTAAGCAGAATTCAAGGTGATCAGATGATCTTTGACAAACCCTATGAGATCACGAAGGAGGCAATTGCAGCAATAATAGGATTATGCAATAACAGAGTTGTTCCAGTCAAGAAATATGTAAAGAAAAAAGAGGTCGAAGCCCTAACTGGGGTAACAGGAGATCAAAGGGCACTTATAATTCACACCATAATCAAACCAATGATAAGAAAAGGAAAAGGTTTGCAAAGAGTATTTTGAAATTAAAATAAATGCATGGAATTCTGGTGTGGTTTCCAGTACGATTATGATGTCTGAGGAAGGATTCTCCTTTGGGAAGAGGAAAACAAGAAGAATCGGTTCATGTCTCCCTCTAGAAATGAAGAAGTTGAAGACGGAGGAGAAGGAAGAAGAAAAGGAAGCAAAAATTGCAGAAGCACTTGATCTGGTATTGACAAATTATGATGAATATGTTACTAAAGAAAAGATGTTAAAGTTTCTTGAGAATCCTGATGGGATGAAGAAGATTGGAGATATATGGTTGTCTCGACCATCATATGAATAGTATGATATTACATATGCTCTAGTTATTTACATAATTCATAATGATATTGATCTAAGCGAATTGAAAAGTATTTTGCCGAAAGTATTGATTGAATAGATTGAAGACGGATTAAGGGAACAATCACCTGGTGAAACAACAGAAAAAGATGAAATTCAATTGGCTTTAGAAGAAAGATGTTGAAATGCACAAAAGAGGTTGACTGAGAGTATAAATGAACTAAAGACCTACATCAAGAGTGTAAACAGTGTGTATAGGTATTGTCTTTGGTGGCCTACTGCTATTGGGAACTACAGAACAAAAATTGATACTATTGAGCATGAATTGAACTCTATTGGAAAAACATATGATGTTCTTAATGACAAGGATGGAACACAAAAGAAAGGGATCAATTCCTTACAATCTGATCTTGCAGTCATCATGGTACAAAGGGATGGTATTGTGAAGACTTTTTGGAAATTCAAAGAGATAATTGAGTTAAGATTGGAACAACTTTCCGGTCTCTTGGTGGATGTTGAGAAAAATGCATAGAATATTGCTATTTTGGATACTCTTTTGGAAATAATTGATTCAATAGGGAAGAATAGCAGTTATTTTCTATACATCAAGATGGCAGTGGATTCCTAGAAGAAATGTCTTCCGAAACTGAAAGAAAAATACAAGGAAATATTTTAAGGAAAGAAGGATTGAGGTAAAGAATCATTTTTTATAACCTTTTTGTAAAAATTTTGAAGTAAAGGAGAGAGAACTTTTTTTGTCATTGATTTCAAAGGGGGAGAGAGAGAGCATGTGAAAAAGGGAAAAAGGGAGAAAGGAAGCATGTGAAAAATGAAAATCATTTCATCTCATTAAAATATTTACAAAGGTTGTTGTTGTTGTCTTTTCACATCTTGTGTTGCCATCAATGACAAAGGGGGAGATTGTTGGAGGTTGAAGGTTGCATCAAATGGTTGTCATTGATGTCAACACAGTACTGCATATATGACTCATTTATCGAAAGTTATTGAAGATGAATGTTATGTGTGGTCTGATATGTTGGTTTTAGGTTCAGTTCCTACCATGTGACAAACTATGAGTCAAATATTTGAAGATCTTGGCCGACTTAGCATGTGCAATACTTTATGGATGTTTTGGCCGACCTAATTGATGTGTAAGATACATATATATACATATGTGTCTCTCTGGAAAAGAAAGGGATGTGAGGTTATGCAAGAAGGACATAGAGACAAAAAAGTGTGTGGTTGCAACAGATCAAAATAAGCAAATCAGGCGAAGACAAAAAGTGTGTGATAAAATCAGAAGTATTGAGTGACTTCTGATATGCAGTACTATCTTTACAGAACTTCATCTGGAATTGAATTCAACACAAGAAAAGGTGTAATTCATCAGTTATCTTTTGGCGATAAGCCATAACTTTTGTATTATGGCAGTGAGTCATCTTCTTTGTATCTCTGTGGCAATGAGCCCTCTGGGTTGTAGCACTATGGACAGTGAGTCTGGACAGTGGGTCCTCATTTCAGGCAGTGATCCTTATCTCAGGTAGTGAGTCTTTTTGTAATCATTTTTAATATTCTATATAGTGTGAGTTAATCCTCACCGTGGTTTTTCCCTCATTAGGTTTTCCACATAAATCTAGTGTTACTATTTTTATGTGATGATTTTTAGTTTTGCATTTATTAATGAATTCTTCATGAAATATTTGGATCTAGTTCCAGTATATGGTTAAAGTTTTTATTTAGGTGAAAACTAATTCACCCCCCTTCTTAGTTGTCCTATTCAACAATATGGTGTCGACCTAAAGGTAAATTGGGGTTGTGCGGAGTTGAAGTATGTAAGGAAAAAATTTATGGGAGTGATTATAGGTCAAGCTAACCTATTTTGATGGTGTGCATGCCTTGGTTCTTTTCGCAAGGCATATGTGTTAATCTTTTGGGCTGACAGGTTATGTGGTGCATGGTACATCTAATTAGGCCAACCTAATTGATGTTTTGGATAGTTGCATTATATATACAAGGTTGATTCATTGTGTGAATGTGTGGCTAGATCTATGTAGTGTGTATGTGTGAAATTTGGTTTGAAGAGAAGTGTGAAGTGTAATTATGGTGAAGTATGAAATGTGTCTGATGCATGGGCATCTAGAAATCTTCAAAAGTTGAGGCAGTTGACAGTGAAGTTCAGTTTAGGCATCAACGTGGCTAGCCCAGTATGTGGATGATTAGAGTTTGTGGATTAAAGGGTTTGTTGCTAAGTACGTCTATTTTAACTATGTTAAGTTTTAGGGATCTGCATGACGGATCGATCGAGTTGTGAAGATCTGTGTGCTGACAGTTATTCAGTTATTCTAGTTGGTGTTCCTAAGGGAAGATGATGTGATTCCAGTACGTGAAGTTGTTGCGGATGTGTCTATGGTGATTTTTGATGATCGTGGATGTTTACAAATCGTTTTTTGTTGGTCGACATTGATCTATGTGCTAGCGATAGGTTATTTTTCTTTGTGAGGTCAAGTTTACCTTGTT